>JADDOH010007583.1:0-121191 GCA_016648135.1 Agrypnia vestita
TGATTAAGTTGAAAATACATCACGGGGAGGAGAAAGGGTAAAAGGGGAGGGAGGAAATGTCACCTATGTAACCCGCCGGTCCTAAAGAATAAGTTTTCATATTTTGAGTACGATCGGTCGAACGGTATAGATTTGCATAGAAAATATATCAGGGGATAGGAAGGTATAAAATAATAGGGTGGAAAAGTCGCCTATGTTACCCGCCGGGTCTTAAGCATAAATATGCAAGATTTGGATCGAATCGGACAAACGGTGTAGATTTGTATAGAAAACAGACAGACAGACAGACATTGAGTTTTATAGGTATAGATACCAATGTAACTACAAAGTTATTTTGTTACCATTAAAAAATAATTGTGAAAGGCCTTTTTTTTCAGAAAACATAATTTTTATATTTTTAATTTTTTTAAATTAATTTATATAACCCAACGTTAGTGACCGCGAATGAGAGTATAAATAGGTATGCTGAGTTGAACTAGTTAGAAATAAAGTGAATTTGTTTTCTTCCTCCCATTTCCAGGTTGGTTCATTTATAATTGAGAAAACTTAATCCCGTCCTCCCAGTATATTCGTGGCTCGGAGCCAAAAGTGTCTTCCTTTTACTAATGTCTCTTTTACAAATGGTATCACTTCTGTTTATTTCCAACATTTGTTTACTTGTTAGCTGAGACATAAATTTGCTTAATGTGTTGGTAACGAAATACTATTTTAGATGTGTTTCCTTTACATAATTTATTAAGTGACGGTAACATATTACCAGACATAATGGATGTCGCGAAACCATCTCAATAATCATTGCATTATTCGCCCAGACGACATATCATATCGGCGTCTCATCTTATTGAGCGGTAAAAACTAATTCGAATAATTTTTTGCCTAATTAATAAACAAGGTTATTTGGAAAACCTTCCTGTTTTAATTATGATTCGAAAATGTTCAAGAAACCGTGACCTAATATCAATATTTATGGAGACATTCGACTTACTTATTTTTTTCATTACAATATTTAAAAAAATGCAAAATTTGTTTTGAGGATATAATTTATAACATGTTTTAATGTGCTGAAGTCTAAGAAGTAGAAAATAATATTATTTTAGTATTATTGAAAAACACGCTATTATAAAAAAAATCTTTAACCACAACAATTGCTTGTACCTTACTTTTAATTTCAGCGGTATAGTGGCAATTTTTTTTTCTGAGCCGTGAGCTGAAATAATGTACCGAAATACATCACAAAAACACTCCAGGCTTGAGTTTATCACATAGATTCTTTGTGATCTCACCGGGAATCAAACTCGAAAGTCAGTGTCATCCGCACTTAGCTTTATATCACTATTTAACTAATTATTTTATAAGATTACTTAGCTAAGATAGTTTAATATACTCAAATAACTATTTACTATTATAAACAAATCGTCTTCCTGTAATTTTTTCATCCGCAAAAAGTGAATATATGTACTTTTGTAGCTGAATAAAAATACACTTAGTATGTAAAAAAAACTACTTACATGATTCTAAAGCAAAAAATAAACCGCCTTTAAGCCTAACCCTTTCTATAAAGGGATATAAAACAAAGTGATTGTGTGAAATATCTGGGGCTTGAAATAGATGAGAGACTTCATGGGCGAATCATATTCGAGCTCTTTTAAAAAAATTGGGCCTATAGTTGGTGTGACGAAAAGAGCTGAACTATTTGATACAAGAACTAAAAAAATTATCTACATCCTTTTATTCTCCCTCATATTTTATATGTCATTATTATTTGGTCACAGGCGCAGGGAATGATACAAAGAACTTTAAACAGAGTCCTTAAAATAATCTTCAATCTAGATCGATTCATCATAACCACTGACTTGTACAAAATCACCGGCATGCCTAGATAATAATATAAATCGTAATAACCTAGAAGATCTGATCTATGTGGAAAAGATAAAGATGACATAAAATAAAGAAAAAAATATTAAAAACGAATATCATCCTTTACCAGAACAGTGACGTACATAGACAACACACAAGAACAAGAACAAGAGACTATATAAGAAGTGATATACCGCGGGCTAATAGAGAGAGATATGGTTTCCTATACACTGCGATCGATTTTACAATGGAATTCCCATTAAATAGTGTAAAACTATTCAATAAGCAGCTGAAGGGACTAGTGTTGGGGAAGAGATAACTGTTTAACAAATCAATGTGCTGATATTTAATATGTGTACCCACTTATTTCACTTCATTTCCTGTCCCCTTATACCAGCAAATAATTGCTGTTTGGGAACGTGCTATTAAATTTTTAATTTAAATTAATACAAATAATTAATTAATAGTTTGTTCATATAAGAGTATGTTAATAAAATAAATATATTATTAAAGCAATAAAAATCCAAAAATCCATTCTTACTACTAATGCCCTTCTTACTTGACTACCACATATCACACTATACTTCACGTTAGTGACCATTACAATAATCGAATATATATAATTATATGTATATATAATATATATAATTAGATCCCGTAAGGGAGAGTTTAAGTGTTTTGAATTAAAACTAGGCAATAAAAAAATTATAAGTTCTTCTTCAAATACAGCAAAATTATTTTGTGGTGACATAATTATAATTTATATAAAATAACTTTGTATACACCACTTTTTTATTGAAAAAAAAGTGGTGTTTACAAAGTTATTTTATATAAATTAAATTAAAATTAAAAAAATTTAAATTATAAGTTGTTGAAGGTCTCACGGGAAGAGTTTCGAATCACAGAGTGCTCGGTTATTAGGTAAACGTTATACAGCTAGACCAAGAAAGCAAATCTAAGGCAGAGTTATTAATACAAGTTGTCCCAGAAGTCAAAGTCATCCCTTGGAGAGCGCGAGAGCTTGATAGACTAGAATATTAAAATATGACCTTCGCGAAAAATCGTTAGATTTCGAGATACTAGAATTTATACGAATTTCGTGAAAATCGACACCTTACAGTTTTTCGAGTGCCACAGCTACAAAATTACATATTCTTATATTATAATTTTTGTAACACAACCCTGAATTGTTGTATTGATCATATTTCAAAATAAAACTTAAGGTCTTACACTTTTTTAGGAGACAAAAACATTTTTAACCAACTCATTTTTTTTATAAGCAAACCTTGATTCTTCGTACTGTAAGAAAATTTACCGCGCTAACCTGAAAAGTTATTTTAAAGATGCTACACACTCATGGCATTCAAAGAATTAAGTAAATAATAAATACATAAAAAATATTATTTTTATAGTCTATGTAATATGTCTAGTTAATAAAAGCAACTATTCAATAAGACTCTCATAGTTAGATTGTGAATAAAATTCCCGAATCATTGTCCTTTGATTTTTCAGCCAGGATGTCCTTCGTCATTCAGCACCTCGTTTGTTCGCAATTTAACTGTAATATATTTGGGTGAAAGTATGTCGGGATGTTTGAAAGAGACAAAAATCACGACAGAGTGAATGAGCATAAAAAGGGGCGTGCCATCTTGGTGTGCTTTATTTGAATTTTTATTCTTCACGTCAAGAATAACTCTGTAAGCTACCAAAAAACCGCATATGTTCACACAATTACCAGCTGAGAATTTTTTTTAATAGAGATGCGAACACGGAATATCACATCAACATTCTTACTATTTTCAAACCAAGCAAAATGCTTGTGCTATGAAAATAGGACAAACTTGCTGGTCTGGAGTGAGGTTCCAACCCGCGACCTTTGGATCACGAGATGTGAGTCCTAACCACAGGACCAAGAAGCTACTCAATAAATATTTACTATTTCGTGAGAAGAACTACAGATGTCTCCAGCATTGTCCTATCAAATTAATATAAGGGAGATTTTCAGATTTGGAACATATATACAACTTTCAAAAATTTGATAGTGTATGGATGTTTTTACGATGGAATTGGTGAACGTTGCATTATGTAGAGTGATCACTTAAGCCAGATCACAATTAAGACAGATTGTAAGCCCTGGACCATCGCCTATTAGACCTTCATATACGTTTCTAATATAAATAGCTTCGTTTCTATGAGACTTCCTCCTCCTTAGTGTGAAGGAAAGGGATACCATTTACCATTAAATAAAGAGATGATGAACCTGATATTATTTATGGATTTACCGAATTTTAATAGCTAAAGGGATTCACTTTTATTTTGCAACCGAATTAACATCAAAAATGCTTTATAATTTTTGGAAAACTAATTATGGTTTTACGTCGAGAAGTATTAAAAATGACGCAAATGATATGGTAGAACCTTATTTATAGATATTAATACTGGCGAAAAAGCAGGGCCGAGTTAGGGTTTATGTCACCCTGGGGCGCACAGGGCGTGCCCGGGCCGTACGTTAAACAGAACCGGGCACAACTACAATTTCTGGACAACAAATCAAAATGAAATATGTATGTGCTTTAAATATTTATATCGTCGCTTGGTGAGCGGTTCCACGATAATAGTAAAAAAATATTATATTTAAAATAATAAATAAAAACACGCTTTTATAATAAGTGGCTAAAATGGATTTTTTTTAACAGTGAAGTTCTGAGAGCGATCACAGCGTATGCATATGTTAATATAATCAAAAGCAGGAGGCGCTTTCGTTTTGTTCACGCGAATAAAGAATTATACGTCGAACGGCGGTCCCCGTAGTCCAGTGAGTATGACACTAGTTTCTCGTATCGGGGGTTTCGGGTTTGATTCCCGGTGAGATCACAAAACATCTATGTGATTAATTCAAGTCTGGAGTGTCCCTCGCTCGGCAGCTCTCGTAGCTCAGAGAGCATGACACTGGCTTCTCACACCAGGGTTCCGAGTTCGATTCCCAATGAGGTCACAATTAATCTATGTGATTTACTGAAGCCTGGGTGTTTTGTGATGTATTTTGCTTTTTGACCTCTTGGCCTATTGAAGCGTAAAAAATTGAATAAAATTGAAGAATACGTTTCGGTACATTATTTGGGCCCACGGAAGAGACTACATATAAAAGGTCGAAAATTTTTCGTTAACTTACCAAACTGCCGTGGCGAAAATGGATAACACGCCATCCCCGGATAGAATTGAAGTTCTTTGGTTCAAATCCCGGTAGCACTCAAAATATTTTTTCGTTAATTTGATTTTTTTGTATGTCAGAAATTGATTTATATTTTTTTTTTAAATATATTTCCTTAAAATGGAATATGTTTTCGGAGGATTCTCGGATACGTTAATTAGAAAAAAACTTATAACTTTTAAGGAGTTTCGCGATAGTGGATATTATATATAAGAACGTTTTACAGGTATTGTAAGAACAAGGAAAAAAAAATAATCTAATTTTGTACTTTATTTATCATCTGCAATAACATTTTAACATAAGAAACACGACAGTAGACAGGTTCTTCAGCGTCACGATTTTTGTTCCACGGGTCTCAATTTTCTTTCATAATGAGGAAGATACACGAAAAAAATAACAATATATGTAGGGATAGTATAATACACGTGTCTATGGCCTGGTTGTATCAAGTTGGATTGTAGTAAAAGTTCGTTCAAAGCATGGATTTTTGCATTCTTTACCAATCAAACAACTCGTTTCCGTAAAATCTATGCTTCAAACGAACTTATACTATAATCCAACTTGACACAGCCGTGTTTAAGGTGTGCAGATGGTATTTTTGAGTATTTCAAATTCAGTTGTTTATTTTTCATAATTTGAAAGTGCCCTCTAAAGTTAACGGACTGAAAATTAAAGGGTCGGTAGAGTAAAAATCTAACTAACAAAAATAATGGTACTTTTTGTAAACCACTAATTTTTTGAAATACCAAGTCGTTTCAGGGCCAATGGTCCCTTCGTCAAGATACAATGTACATTGAAAATTAAAAATGAAAGCATAGACATTAGAAAATAAGTATTAATATTAATATATATATATATATTATATATCTATTTATATATATATATATAGGAGATGAATTAATTAAGTATTAATGTGAAAACAAATTCAAAAGGTACCTAATTTACACTGTTTCTTGTTTCCAAGCTTTCGAATTTATCTAACAGTTATCCAAAATATTATTTGTATGTTAACTTTTAAAACCCTTTTTAGTATCAAAAGTCTGAGTTATCTCCAAAAGATGGTCAGAAATTCGGAATAGTTATTATTAATTTAATATGTTAGTGGTTTATACAAAGTATATTCTTGTTATTTATATTAATAATGTCATCACAAAATCATTTTGCATTTATTGAAGAAGTAGAATAATTATTTAAGCCGAGATATGTTAAAAAATCCTTATTAGATTAAATTAATTTAAAAATTATCATAATCCGCAATTTTCTCTCTCTTTGAAATCTTTTTATTGTTTATTTTGAATCCATCACAGAGCATTCAATTAAAACTATGATATCAGTGGCTTAAGATTGTAGAAAGTTTCTGCATATGCTGTAATACTTTTAAGGGTGGTACACGTAAGTGTGTCAGGGATCTAGGATTATGCATACGCGAGGGAGAAGTAGAATTTCTGAGATCCGTTTCCCTGACATTACGATCAGACATGTAAAATAAACTAGTTATATCATCGAAGCTGGAATCAAGACTGCAAAGAGATTTTTAAATCACACATATATAACAGTACAGTGGCATAGTTAAGTATATGTAAATTTATCATGAATTGCATTGAAAGATTTTTTTAGAACAAAAGTTTTTTTATAAATATTTAATATTTTAAAAATGAATAGAAAATTAAGCCTATTTTCCGATCTAGAAGTACACGCGTAGACTCGAAGACTACCAACTTCATTCATAGCATAAGCAGTTAGCCTAGTTTGACGGAGTAAAAAATATCCTTAAACCCTCAAAGCAAACAAAGCAAAAAACAAAACCAGGACATGTTCCTGTTCTTATTTATAAAAATCTGTCTAAAAGCATACAATTATTCTTCTATACCTCTAAAAACACATATTTCAAGCTACTAGACACAAACTTAATTGTAATACTATGTCGTCATTCGCACTAATCATTACTCGAGAATCTTCCACTTAATTTCGACTCGAATAAAACACAACAATCTTATTTCTGTCTAAAATAAAAAAAAAACACTAATACTTTTGCAATTATTTATAAATAAATTCTTTAAATTGTTAATTATATACTTTGAAAACCTATTTAGTGTTTATTCTTAATAATAATACCAAAAGTCTTGTATCCGGAACAAGTTATAATGAGGCTTCATTTAAGGAATTATTCAATTTCTGAATAAAAAAAAAGTAAATGTTAAAAAGGAGACAATAGAATTTTGAAAAAGCTAAGATGGAGTATTGTAAAAAAAGTAAATACTGACCTAGATCGTGTTGTGGTTCCTGTTATATTTGCCAAAAATTGTGTCGGTTTTTGGTACTCGTCTTTATTTTGTCGATTTAAATTACACGTACGCCTTAAAAGTTTTAGGGGGCATAGGGCATAAAAAATACTTGTTATTATATCTTAATTGATTGCTATTCGTTGGACATGTACCATTTGACGATAAATCAGCAAAATAGATTCATTTTCTTCTTCTTCTGTTTAAGCGACGACTCCCTCGTTTGACGTGAACCGCTTTGTATCATGCCAATTTTTCATGTTTTCGAGCACGAATTTTTCAAACAAATCAATAAACTTAAAGTAATGAAGAATTGAGCACAGAAATAATAAGCATATGCAATATAATAATTAGCAATAACAAGCATATACGGCAAATAATGCATATGAAAAAAATAAGTTTCCTGAAATATAGAAGCGAAACATTAATTAAACGTAGAAATATTAAGCAAAGTATCATACTCACATATATATTATAAGTAACAGTATTCATACGTAGACGCATTGTAGTAAATTATTTAAATCTAAATGTTTTTTTTTGTACACCCATCGTTCGAATTGGATAATCCAATTTGATTTAAGTACGTTTACGTGCCTAAACCAACACAGCATCCGTGTCACACAACAGATTAACATTTCTTCTTATTCGATCACGCTTCGCTCAATTACATACAAATTTCACACAACAACATCCAAATACGCGACAAAACCCTCACGGAATGTACGCGATCCTTAAATGTCACACGGCGTATTGCGCGTCGCTCCGCACGCTGTACAAACGTATCGTGTCACACGGTTACGACACGGCGGTTTTGAGGCTCTAATTGGAAAATACGACTCCTTGGGTCTGGCGAGAGCCTACCTGCCCCGGAATAGTTGTTCCACTAAACTTCGGCAATATATCTGTGGACGAGGCTTAATGGCCCACGTAAATTTAATTGTTTGGCTCGGGATTACACGTAAAAGTACAAACGTGTTTTTAATATTGCCGGCGCTGCGCCCCTGGGCTTGGATGGCGACATGAACATGGTCTCTGCTCAAATCTCTTTTACGTGATTTATCAAACGCAAATGTACGCTCCTTTATTTAATGCATAAAATATTTTTCATTTCATTCTGTGATTCCATTACATTACGAGCGCGCATTTTTCAATGCCTTAAACCACTTTAAATCCAACGTAACATAACCTTACACCGCTGTAATATAGCAGCCTCTAGGGTTATATAACAGAGCTGGTTGAGAGTATTGTCACGAGATTCAAAAATGATAAGAACTCTACCTGCAAATCGAGGTATTCCAAAAGGTCATTTGAAAATGTGTTAAAGAAGAGAGAAAATTCTTACTTACTTATCATTATGCCGTTTCCCCGTGGGGGTAGGCAGAGAGGATAGAGCGCCACACTCTTTTGTCCTGACATACAACTCTCGCCTCATCCACATTCATAAAACGTTGCATGCAAGCTCGCCGGTTGTTGAGGCTTCTAACGGGACCATCTTCCAGTATCTGGTTAATCTGGTCATGCCACGTCTTCCGCGGTCGCCCTCTCTTGCTGGCGCCATCAACATTTACATTATATATCTTTCTTACCATTCTTTCCTCATTCCTTCTCTCAACATGCCCAAAAATTCCGGAATACACATATTGTACCAGAACATTCGCGAAATAACAATTCATATTTAAACGCATAACGCCATTGCTATGAAATATCAATGGCATCACAGGTTATATCGAATGTCTTATTTTTACATTTAGTGAAACACAGATGCAAAACAGCCAGCGGCTAATTCGATGCAATTTTTGAAAACGAGCGATTAAGGTACCAGAGTTCCTACCTGCGTGTGAGAAGTGTCAAATAGCGGTTAGTCTGAGTATAACGGCGTAATGAAGTGTTCCGATGACTCTAATAATACAAACAAACATAATCAAAACAACATAAATATTTTGACATATGCAATCGGACATTTTATGCAGATTCGCCATCTTCGGGTGTTTCCGTGTACGTTAAATGGTGGTATGTATACATCGACAATAATTACATCTTCGTCTCTTTCAATCACAGCTCTTCACTCTATCAATATTTACAACAAGCTTTACAAACTCGTATGTTTACTTGATATAATATTTTGTTTAACAGTCAGACTAAGTATAGAATTTCAATCTTGTAAAGTGAATGTCCAGCCTTAAGGAGCCCTTTTGTTAAATTGAGATACCTACCAAATTTTTATTTTTTTGGAAAATTGGCTTTTAAACAAAACTTAATCAACGGTGAAAACACCATAAGAAGATGTGAGCACAGACTAATATTGACCTGTGTTACAAAACACTGGTTAAAACCGCTATTTAAAAATATCAGAGATAAGTCACTCTAAATGAAAAGGATATCTTCAACTTTAAATTGATAGATACGTGACTTACAACTTCGAGCAATTTTCGATCTTAGGTATGCAGGTGTACGCCGGCACACTTACAAATGTTTGTCCGCACACATGTTCCCAACCCCCGCACACATAAATAAATATGCGAAACCAGATTTTACGATTGCCTCAAAATACCATAATTTCACTAAGGATTGACCTATTGGACCCTAACGTGATGAATCACTAAATCGGTAAGAATATTATTCACTAACTTATAGATAATTACTTCAAAATTAGGTGTGTATTTTTTAGACAGCATAATGTGCGCATCCGCGCACGTATTTACCGCCGTGCATTTAATGGAAAAATTATAAAGAAAGACGACTATGAGTTTATTAATTTATATCAAAATTAAAAATAAAGTTGACTATGAGCATATTAATTTATACTAAAATCAGAAAGAAAGTTGACTATGAGTATATCAATTTATACCAAACACATAGGAACTAAAATCTCCAGATAAACTTGTACACCGT
Source organism: Agrypnia vestita (assembly GCA_016648135.1). NCBI lineage: Eukaryota > Metazoa > Arthropoda > Insecta > Trichoptera > Phryganeidae > Agrypnia > Agrypnia vestita. The sequence goes on from JADDOH010007583.1 coordinate 10,243, forward strand.
TATAAAGTAAACAGCAAATCAATTTGTCACGTATTGGGGAGATTGTAAACTGATCCGTTTTCTGAAACTTGACAACAAGATATATCGGTGTCCTCTGTACGAGTCTAGCAGGCTCTCAAGTACTGTCAAACTCAATAACTGAAAGGAGGTACTTGTGATTTGTACAGACTCGGCACCTTCTAGAGTACACACTGCTTTTGTGATGCCAACTTTATCCTGGAGTTCGTTCTTGAAAAAGGACACGAGGTTAATTGATTTATGGGATTAAGATTGAGTGATAGTAGTTATTGGTTTGTTTTTTATAGTACTAAAAATATTTCAGTTACAATTACAACTTTTGTGGAAAACTAATAATTTAAATGATTTATTTCGTGAGGGATATAAAATCAAAAACAGCAATATGATGTTTCTAAGATAAATACAAAAATACTTTCGCTTCTCAAGGAAATTTCTCGGGATGTTATGAAACCTGCATCTTATATAATATCTTATATAAATAAGTTTAAAAAAATAATTTCTATCTCGGTTTTCCTTTTGTATAATTTTGGTTTATTACGCTTCTGTCCATGCACTACTCCAATATGGAATCATTGGATGGGGAGGGGCGTATAATAACATCATAAACACAGTGAAAGTAATCCAAAGATCAATTATAAAAGTAATATTAAAAAAAAAAAAACCTTCTCTACACAATTACTTTTCTCTAAATTCCAAGTTTCAAAATTAGAGAATGTTTACAAAAAAACGTCAATTATACAACTAATTAAAGAAAACATAACTGCTAAATTTGAAAAAAACACATCATTAAGTTTCAAAATTATTTTAAAATTCCAAAATATAATACTAAACTGTGTCAACAAAACGACATATACTTGGGCATAAAAAACTTCAATAACCTACCTACAGATATTAAGAAAATCGATGACTTACAACAATTTAAAAAAAAATAAACCAACAATTTAGATCGATACAATTTGACAATGCATAACAAGACATATAGCTAAGGAACAAATAAGCCAAATCCAAAATAAACTAATAAAGTGTAAGCCCCTCACCAAGCACATGAGCAAGTCTCATTTTTGGAGAGGCAAAGCAATAAAATAAAATGTATCTAAGTAGATTGTAATAGACAAATGTATTATGATTTAAATGTAGTTTTAATATTAAATAAAAAATAAAAAAAAGAATAAAAAAATAATGTATAAATAAATAAGTTGTTCCGTGAGGTGGTAAATTAAGTCGTAATCGCCAGAATGATCGCCGACTTCCGATATGAGAAGGCACCTCAAGAAGAAGAAGAAGATAAATAAATATTAAAATTTTATATGTGGATATTGTTGTCTCAACTATTTAATACATAATTGGATTTTGCTGTGATTGCTATGATGTTTCAGTCTAAAATCGATATCAACTCTCATTTTGTTACGTGATATATTCTTGGGAGTCATTTGGTTGAATTGGATATTGCTCCTTTTGCTTTTTTATTTGGGAACATGATTTGGGAAGGTATAGAGCTATAGTCCTATTACATCTCGAATTCAGTACATTCTAAATTAGTAATCCTTGGTTACTGCATTCAAAATACTTTTTAATTTTTTAGGAATTTGCTGCCTTTGCTTTTTTATCCCACACACATTGATATTTTTTTTAATGATACACTAGGTACAAAATATATACAAAAAATCATTACTCATTTCAGACATAACTCAATATCCCAACTTTTTAATATCTTCGGCCTGCTCTAGAACATGAATATATTCAAAATATCAATGCAATGCCAATTTATGTCACCTCTCTTGGAAATCAATTTGCTAAAGAAAATTTTACGAACTCGTGGCAGATACGTATTGGACTTACACGACGTGGTTCCGTCCCGCTAAAACTATGTTCTGTGGTTAACACCAGAAAATTTCTGCAGTTCAGCTACCAAGAAGTCATCTAACATAACGTTCTGAATTCAATTGTAAAATGTCTTTTGAGACACATTTTTTTTAAACCTTGACATAATTTTTTTGGACCTTGGCATCATTTTGTTAGACCTTCGTGTCGTATCTTTTATATTTGAAAGAAGCTCTCATGCTTCACAACTGACGTGAGTTGCTTGAAAGTAAATTGGTTTCATTTAAATTATGCAGGTGGGTAAGTTTAACTCAACCTGTACTGTAAACTAGAACAGGTTATATGTTTAAGTAAGTAAGGCCATATTATAAGTAAATAAATAAAAAGGTTGGTAAAATAAGAGCACCTTCAGTGCGAATATACAGTTAAAATTTGTAAATACGTCATAAAACAAATACTAAGACCAATTTAAGAATTGTTTTATGTAATTGTCAATGTTTTGTCTTCAAGATAACATTTGAAATAACGGATATCTGAAGTGATTTATGAATATAATTTACATATAATAATTCTTGGTAACTGTACGCAAATTTGAATACATGGTAATACATAATAGTGAAATTGTCAACTTCTTGCGTCTGCATGCGCGAAATAAAATTACCACATGTCGTACGCAGAGGTCTCCTAGTGTCAGCTTGCGTTTGCGCGGTGGGTTCAGCTACACTAACAGTTGCTTGGGACCATGTTCACCACAATATTTAGTGTTGTATATTTATCTGGCTACAGGTTAAGCATTTTCAAAATTATTCGCAGTCCATATTCGATGTTGGTATTGCTGCGTATCACTTGTCATCACTTGTAAGTCATAATTTTTACCTTTATTCATACGTCATCGTAATTGTAAAATATTAAAAATCAAGCACATGAAAACTAACACTTCTATCATTATCATCACTATTGGCTCTATAACCCCTGGAGGATCTTGGTCCTCTCATGGGTCTTTCTCCACAGATCTCGGTTTTGTGCCAGCTCTCAGCAATTCTGTATCTCTTAGGCAGATATGTCTTTAGGAACATTATCACACCTTATTTTTGGTCTTGCTAAGCTACTTTGCTATATATATCTTGAATTCAGCAAGGACTTCGATGCTTGTTGTTTAGTAATTCTGTCCATATGACCCAGCTATCGAAGTCATTCTAATTTCATACATTTGAGGCTTAGTCCCTATAACAAAGGGTAGAGCTCAATATCCTAGCGTCCATTATCTAGAACCAGTCCAAAGATATGCCTAAAATTTTCCTTTCAAAAACATCCAGTGTTTGCTTGATTTTTTAAGTCAATACCCATGACTGCTGCAAATGTAAGCACTGGTCTGATGAGCGTTTTCAACACTAATATTTTAGTGTTTCTGGATAGCATTCTGGATTTTATCTAATTTTGGGGGTGAAAGTAAGAGTTACTTGCACTTACTACGCGCTTCTGGATCTTTTCTATGGGATTTTTAATATCTGATATCAGAGAACCATTAACTCTTCTATATTATTCTATATTAGGTATATTATTTGTTTTTTTGCAAAAAATAACTTTTTTTTTATTATTTTGTATAATTATGTATGTACTTAAATATTTATTATTCCCCTATACAGCGCACCTGCGAAAGGGAAATTGGAGTAGCAATACATCTTTATTTTCAAAGTTGATTGAAAACTCAACAGAGCGGTAACAGATTGATGAGAAGGGCTGAAGGCATATAAAATTGTCAATTTTCAGGGGAGGCTTTTATCCTGTAAAGACACACGCTGATGTTTTTGACGCCTGTTAAATACACGCCCCTTTGATAAATTACATATAAATAAAGTAAACCAATACTCAGTTTACATTCTGGTATGTCTGGTGTTTTTACACACTTTTATTAAGCCTTACTTGTCTGTTTATTTATTTGCTGATTTTGAAATTTAATAATCAAATTATCAACAACTTTTTGACTGGCTAGAGTTCTGAAACTTTCGAATTTTTGTGTATTTCCTAGGTCAATGCAAGATTTAACTGTTCTTTAAATAGTTTGATTGAAATTTTGAAAAATAATTTATTTTAATATTTAATAAAGAGAAAAAAACAAAAAAAATCGCAAAAATAGACTTTTTTTCTGTGCATCTTACGCTTATCTTACAATATGATATTGCTTTTATTTTACTATAGCAATATCATTAAGTAAGATAAAAAAAATATATATAAAATAATTATTCTCACAAACGGTGGTTTCTGCACGTGTATATATGAAACATGCCTATGCTATCATATGTATGGCATCCATTCCACATAAAGCTCTCAAAAAATTTTAAAAACCCAAAGGGTCGAATCAATATTTTTCACAAATGCTTTCTTCAACTCTACAGATAGCTCAAAAACTCGCATCAACCGGTATTACGTTATTATTGTTATAATTCGTTTAAATAAACTTTTTTCAAGAGACGGTATCTCGCATCGTTTTGAATTTCAATTCGCTTTTGATAGCCGTTTGAAGTTTTTCGACTCTAAATTTATTGCTTTTTAATATTTGTTTAAAAATATTTTAGGCACGTATAAAAAAGTTATAACAAATATAATAAAAAAAGCCCCTAGGCAACAAATGAACGCCGGCTTAAGGAGGAATCTGACACTTTCCACACGTAATTACTTAAAAACAGAAAATGTACACAATCATTATATTATATATTAGGTATGTTTTTTGAACATACCTCCTTATAACATTACAGAGGTATCATTACCAGCTGCGAAATCTATGTATACTAACTAGTTAATGCGAAAAGACTATAGATGTCTCTTGCATATTCTAAGCAAATACACAAATCCTAGAATTGGAACATATATATAGAATTTTCAAAAATTTTAATAATATGTTGATGTTTTTACGATGGAAATGGTGAACGTTGCATTGTGTGGAGTAATCACTTAAGCCAGCTCATATAGGTTGTAAGCCCTGGGCCGTCGATAAGAGACTTCCATACACGTATCTAATATCAATTATTTCGTCTCTGTGAGACTTCTATAATTTATCTTAAATTGCACACAATTATTTTAATACTTGACAACTTTTGACTACAGATAACCACATCGATTTTTGTACTTGTGATTAATTAACTATCTACTCCCCAACATAAGTCTTTTCAGTTGATGATTTAAGAGTTTTACATTATTTATTTTCATTATTTTACTTTACTTCACTTCTTATATTATCTCTCGCTCGTATGTATGTCGCTTCTCTCATACAAGATAATGTTTGTTTTTATAATTTATTCTCTATTTTTAAAAGCATATTTTCCTTTTCCGTGTACATCAAATCTTCTAAGTTTAGCATCTTTGAAAATATTATACATGCCATTATATTATGTACAACTATCGTCTCGATTTTAAGTTAATTGATAACGGGACATATAAAAAGCAAAATATATAATAAGTAACATCAACAATACTATATATGGGAACTGGGGGCATAACCGCAAATGGAGTCAATACAGTTTTTATACACAACAGTATGGATATTTTTTCCTAAACTGTGTATACATACTAAGTTTGCGTCGGTAAAACAATGCATGACAGTTTGACACTGACATTTAGTGTGTATTCTGCGTAGTGATAAAATTATTTTCTTTTTTTTCAATTTATGTAAGAATGTTATATTAACATCACATTTCCGGTGTTATTTTTTGTGTTATTGAAGAAGTTCTTCATAATTTTGTTTTAAATGTTGATAAGTGTTGATTAAAGTGGTGAAATTGATGTTTTATATCAACATAACCCAAAAAATAATCAGTACAGATGTACTTTGTCAAAAAATGTCATAATAGGCGAGATATTTTGTAAATTGTAAAGTATGAAGATGGTTTGGGACTACAAATGTTGTAAACTCGGCAGTCATGGGAAGAAGGATATTTGAAATCAGCGATTGAAGCAGTAATGCAGAAGAAACTGAGATATAAAAAAGATGCCATAAATTTTCAAGTTTGGCACTTAGGGACCGAAAATAATATCAATAGAAACTGGTTAAAATAATGTAACAATATAAAAATATAACAAAAAAAACCTTTGTGCCCTTAACACTTTTAAAGGATCGTTTTTGCCCCGTGGTGGGACAATTTAATTTCCATTTCAGTTACTAAAATGTAAAATTTATCTGAACAAAATAAAAAAGAAAATACAGATACTTTCATTTGGATTCTAAATTTATCCAAACCTTACGGGGGTGGTTATGCCCCCAGTTCCCCTACCTATATCATAGTAATATACTGTTTATTATGATATAATGGAATAAAGTGAGTCAAAATAATCCAGATTTGGTTAGTCGCAGTTACAAAAAAGTTTTTTATAGTTAATAATCAAAATATGAGCCCCCAATGTAGTAAGGCAACCATAATGACTACATCCATCCCCAAGTGGATAATTTTAATTTTATTTCTTGTTAACTAAACATAATTTAATTTTATCATTCAAAATGGTTACGTATAAATCGCAGTTTGTTTTGTTAAAAGGGACTAATGTAAGAGTAACTAATCTAATGCGGGAAAGTTTGTGATGATTTTTGATTTCCGGCTGCGTTCCGTGATTAAATAGTTTTTACAGTTTTTCACAAAAATAAGTCTTATAATTAAAGAGATGTCAGAAACATTTTCAAAGTCTATTCCATCATATTATGCAATGGCAAAAACGAGGATAGCCAAAATTAAGTCCGGATGGCAGGTAGTCGTCGTGGTAGTCCATCTACTCCATTTCCATCGACATCTAATAGTTTGAGTAGTTTGTTGGACTCTCACCCAGTATGTCCTTAGGTTTTCACGGCCGTTCAGAATCTTGTGTATAGTTTTTTGGGATATTCTGCCGTGTATATGTGACCTCTCTGACCAACGTTTCGGATCCCATAGCAGGGTCCATCATCAGGGCTGATGTGATAAGCCACATCAGATCTCAAATCAGTCCTGATGATGGACCCTGCAATGGGATCCGAAACATTGGCCAGAGAGGTCACATATACACGGCAGAATATCCCAGAAAACTATGCACAGAAGTCTCACCCAGTAATCATGGGGTTGGTGGTTCGAGCACCAAAAAGACCAGCAAGTACGAATATATCTTTTCCATTTAAGAAAGGAAATCGAATAAGTATGTGTAAGCCTGCGTACGAGGCACATTATATAGATGTGTTGGTGTTTATACCCGTAAACACCAATACAACGAAATAATGTGCGCCACATACACGTCTTACACATACTCATTTGATTGTGTTTCTTAAATGGAATGAGGCCTACGACTTATTTTCATGTCACAAGCGTTTAGCTAAGTTTTTAAATAGGTTTTAAAAATGTTTAAGTGACTTTCTGCACCTGTAGAATAAAAAAAAGGTAATAAATTTCATTTTGAGGTTCGTCAAAATTACATTTTGTCTGTAAATCGTATATAACTTAAATACTTTCCATTAATGAAAATCCCTTTTACAGGAGAATAGATTTTCGAAAGTAGCCATCTGCAATCGAAATTTTCTACAAAGTAATTGTTTATATAATTGTCAAGTTAAAGGTTTTAAAGACAATAAATTTTGTATTATCACCCAATAGTGATGTACGGCCACATTTAAATACTTGTGGTACACCTAATAGTGTCGGCGATTAGCGCACCTTGTCGGCCCACACAAACAAGTGACGTCTTTTGTTCCGGCTCTGGATGGCTTTTACATAATTGTCAAGTTAAAGGTATTAAAGACAATAAAGTTCGTATTATCACCCAATAGTGATGTACGGCCACATTTAAATACTTGTGGCTCACCTAATAGTGTCGGCGATTAGCGCACCTTGTCGGCCCACACAAACAAGTGACGTCTTTTGTTCCGGCTCTGGATGGCGGCGACCGCAATTACCCGCAGCGCCGGCGATGTCCAACCTTTGTCGGGAGAACTATGCTTATTTTGTTTCAGCATTTTGCCGAACACGCGCGGTGTTGTTTGCCCTAACGAGACAGGGATCCGACGCGAATAAAAATTAATTCGCCAGCAAGGGCAGCGGAGAATGAAAATGTTAGAGATAACCTTATCTTGCGAAGCTTCGGAGGATATTTTAAAATAAATGCTCCCAAACGATAAGAAAAGGCTGTTGTGAAGTTTAAGTATGGTAATTTGATTAAAGTTATTATTATATTTCACATTGTTCGTTATAATAATAGAGAATAAAAGTAAACCTAATAAGCACGTGCGTTCTAATTGAAACTTTTCTTTGTTTTATAATTTCGAAATTTTTTATCTGTATAAAATTTAATTATTTAAAGAGCTGTAATTAATTATTTGTATACTTGTTTAGGTTTTGTTTGTTCATGAATTTTTATAAAAAAATACTTACTTACCGTTACACTGTTTCACTTAGGGGATAAGCAGAGAGGATAGAGCGGCACATACTTTCACATCTTCTGTCCTGACATATAACTCTCCCCTCATCCACATGCATACATCTTCGCGTGCAAACTAGACGGTTGTTGTCATTATTACTGTACTGTACACTCTCACAAATATAAATGGAACATTACGGTCTTACCTTTGTTGATTTTCTCATTGTGTTTTAAATTTTCATCTTAAAATCTTGAATAATTCGCTTCCTCTTTTAATTCATCTGGTAGGGCATTAAAAAGTTTACCCCTCGATATGTTAAAGTGGTGTGCTGTGCCTGAACCTGGGCACTCTAATATTTCCTTCATTGTTTTGAGTATGCAAGCACCTGCTGATTTAGTACAGGTTCTTGTGTTTCCAATCCTTTTGTATGCATTGGAGACTTGAGTGTTCGCAATTGTGACTAGCATAACATAGATTCCTTCGAGATGTACTGCAGAGAAAGGGTATTACTAAAATATTCTTTGAACAGTGCGATACGCGAATACCTCACCCCTGTGACAAATCCAATCACGAGCTGTATCCACGGCAGAGAATAAAATATTTTTCCGATATTTCAGCTGTATCATGCGTCAAAGTAATAGTCTAGAAAATATGATTACCCCAGGCACAACTTTGTAAAGCGACGCATCTGGCTGGAGGTCCAAGACTTGTGGAAATTCATTACATTCATCCGATTTATGCTACTACTTAGCTTGCTTATTTGAGAAGCTTGTCGGTTTAGTGCTTAAAACACTCGCCTAGTGATCCAGTGGTCGCTGGTTCAAGCCTTTTTCCTGAAAATCAGCAAGTTGGTCCTATTTTGTTAAAACAATATTTTATAAAACATTGATTATGATACGTATTCCGTATCTCTAATAAAAAAAAAATGCCTAATTAACAGAAAATATTAAAACATGTAGCATTGAAGCAAAATATAAATTATGACACTTGTCTATGTGTAATATATTTCTCTAGATTTATACCAAATATATTAAAAATATTTGCGTTTGCCTTACACTCTCAAATATGAATACCATTTTAACAGGTAAAGGAGGGAATACGAAGAAAGGGTCGGAATAGATTGCTGAAAGGGTTGGAGAGCTGGGCGAGAGAGGAGGGGTGATGTATGCAAATCGAAAGGATAGAAATGCAAATCGTGTAAATTTAATTACTTTTTAAACTGATCGTTTTCCGTGTATTTATTTTGAAACACCTTCTGCAGGGTAAGCTTTCATAAATGTGGGTTTATTTTCGAAAAAAGCAAAAAATAATTTGCATCATAATGTGATTTTTTACTGTCCCCGTATTTTGTACCATAATTACTTTTGAAAAATCACAAAACAAAAACGAGTTTCTTTTTAATTAAATATCTGATCAAAATACGATAATGAATGATTGTAGAATCATCATCTTAATTGGAATAGGTATTTGAGAAAAAATGATTTTCTGAACATCTACTTAAAAAAATTTCACGACAAATACAAATGGACGTATTGGATCCAAAAAAAAAACTTTTAACTACACGAAGCTATATTTTTATATTAGAAAGAAGGTATGGAAGTTTTTTAGGTGTTCGACGGGCTTACGACTACCGTACGGCTTAAGTGATCACTTTACACAGTGTAACGTTCACCAATTCCACCCACGATAGCCAACTACATCTATCAAATTTTTGGAAGTTTTAAGATAAACGAATAACTGTTTTAAAAAATAATTACATAGACTAAATTTATAAAAAATATTTTAAATAATTACTAGGCAGACTTTCCAGATGAACTGAAATGTTTTTTTTAGTATATCTCCATTATTTATATGAAAAATTGACAAACTGATTCGTTCATCTCAGAATGTACTTAACGGCACATGGGATTTATTATAAATACAGCGACTTAATGTGCGGAGTAGGATGTTGGAAAAATAGTGAAAAATAAGCGGAATTTAACTATTTCAAAGTGAGTTTTCTGTTATTATTATTTACATTGCATGTTAAAAATTCATTTTTTTTTTGATGTAGGATACATTTATTTATAGGGAAACAAAATATTTGTTCTTTCAATATTTTCATCAAATATCAAAACAAAAAAATGTTTTCGAAATAAAAATATTTTTTAATAAACAACCACATGCTTCGAATTATGAGTAAATTATAAATTATTCAATTTATTCAGTTATTCCAAGTATGGAGAAAATTCATTGTGCGAACTATAAAAATATGATAACTTAAATCTATTATATTTTTAACAGTGATATTATTTTTTTGGCAGTATGTATGAAGAAAATTAGTCATTATTTTATTTCATATAATACGTTGTAAAATGTCTCTGTGTTCATCTCAATAATAATAATTTCGTTGTCTATCTGTAAGTTTTTTAATTTTTTTCTTTTTATCCTTTTTTTCTTTTGTTTTTTTTTCTTGTTTTCTTTTTATAAGTATTCTTTGTTTTCTGTTGACGGGTTATAGCTAGTGAAATACAATAAAGTGTGGAATCTTCTTAAGAACTGCAATACCATGGAAGTCCGAACTTCATATGATAACTTTAGAAATTAATATAGCTTTGCTTTGAGGCCAAGCTTAGTAAATTTACTTTGCTAGATTATCATTTAGATATTGCTTAATAAAGTAGTTACTATTAACTGCACAAAAGAATTGGTGCAGATTTTACATCACCTTCATTTGCCATTATTCGAGGCTTTGTTTTCATCTCCCCCTAACTGTCTACTGACTCGGTCGTCACTGTTATCTTTTGTTCTTATTATTCAAATGATTCATTCGGATGATTCATTGTTTATACACTCACTTTAGCTCAACAGTATAGCCGGTAAGGTTAGATTAGGCTAGATTTTTTTTAATGTCTTTTTTTCAATGTATTTCTCAATCATCTTAAATTGTTTCGATTTGTATTAAAAATGAAAAGAAACGACGAGAATATCAATGATACAGTAAATAATTAATGTGTTAGGTAAGAATGTAAAGCTGATCTTTCCATAGACGATAGAATGAAAAAAAAATCGCTCAGATGGTTTGGGCATGTTGAGCGAATGATCGAGGAAAGGATGGTAAGAAAAATAAATGACGCAAGTGTTAACGAAACCAGAAAGAGAGGACGACTGCGGAAGACGTCGCACGACCAGATTAATCAGATACTGGAGGATGGTTCTGTTAAGTCTCGAAAATCGTCGAGTTTGTGTGCGAAGATGTATGAATGTGGATGAGGCGATGCTCTATCCTCTCTGCCTACACCCGCGGGGAAACGGCATGATGGTAAGTGAGAATATTCATAAATAACTTATTTTATAAAATTGATGAATGGGTATTGTTATGTCACAAGGAATACACCTCTTTACCAAATTTAATTTAGTAAGTTAGAAAAGGGGTCAAATATTGATTACAATATACATTTGATAACGCTGGCAGAAATTGAAACTTGATAAAACCACGTAAAAAGAACGCTTTGAATTTTTTATCATATTCGCGTGGTTTAATTATACTCTCGAGTTCCGCAGGGCATAAATGAACTATGATATTATCATTTCATGTTGCGTGAAGGCATTGTAGTCGCTGTCTCTCGGTGTTGGCATTGCATTAGCATGCGGGCGCATGAGGTCGGCACGATGACGTGTACGTCAGCCGGGGTACGTTCACACACAAGAACAACCTGCACCGTACGTACGTAGCTACTTACGTATTATTACACCGCAAAATGTTCAGCGCATGCTTAGCAATCTTCTAGCTTTTAATTTTATGCACGGCACATGTTTTTTGGAGAGGCTTTGAAACATATATGCTAAGGTAGTCATGCTTTAAACCGCACGACGCGACTTCTCATTTAGCATGTGTAGGTACATTATGAAGTGTTTTTGAAGTTATACCTCTCAAGACGCATTGAAAAGAAATTTTAGGATGCAATAAATTGCGCGCGTATAAACGAAATTTTTTTAAAACAACTCTCAAAATTTTTTTTTTGCTTCTTATACCTCATTATTGTTTGAGACATCTGGGATGTAAGTGACGGGACATTGTTACATAGAAAATTATATATTTTGATTAATGATTAACACCAATAACATATGCGATATAGTAATTGATGTTAGTTTTTATTTAAACTGAAATATTAAAAAATATCTAATATTATAAAAATACAATCAGAGTACTTTATTAAAAAATGAGGTCAATTATTTAATTTTATTTAATAATAATGTAGAAATCACACTAATTTTGAAAAACGGAATGAGATCTATCTAGATCTGGGTAAGAAGTTGCGGACGGACATTCTTTGTGATTGAAGAGTATTGTTCTAATTAACCGCGTATTGTATTGGAGAGATTGTATTGTAACCGTATTGGAGAGAACTATCCGATGCCGCGTATTGTAGTGATTATTATACGAAATGTCATTTGAATTTGGCAAACAACATTTTGCACATTTGTTTAGAATCCATCTTCAGGGCTGATATCGCTAATGCATGAGCAACAATTTTTCGTTGACTATGTACACTCTATTACGACATCCAGACACAGTAATGATTTTTATGTCATTTATTTTACATTTCGCAAAATAAGCAGTGCTTACTTTTGCCGCTCTTGAATTTACAAAGTTTTCAGACAACGTGCCATCTAAACTTCTCATTTGAAAATTTGAAACAATGTTTTGGGTTATATTACAAGAGTAAGGAAGGAAATTGGTAATAAAATCGCACGACTAACTTTATATTACAAAATTATTCGTATTTTAAATCACCCAGCTTGTAATGGGTTTTTGAATTTTAAATTTAATTCGTCTCAAGTCAAAATCATACGTTGAACATAAAATTACTTTGAATGTCTTCACATATGACACTTTGTGATTATTCATTTTGAATCAAATTATAAAAATATTTAAATAATATGAACAAAATTTAGCTTAAAGTAGGTTTATGAGAATAATTTTCGACCAGACGTTTTGGAGGGAATTTAATTTAAAGGTTTAATATGTTACTTATATATGAATAAGGATCTGGCTACCTGAATATCCTGAAACTGGACATCAATATATACTCTCATTAACCCATAAAGGAACGAGAGTTTCGGTCACTTCTTTCGATCGGAAACGGGCGGTTTCTTTATTATTTTCGTTAGTACGCACGACGTTAATGAGACTCGAATGTAGACACACGCATTCGGATGTTTTTTATGATTGTTGGTGGTTTGTGGTCAATTTTTATCTGGAGCGATATATTTCGTATTAACGCGCCATCTTTTATTCTCGTAATGGCCGCCGTACTGCCGCTCACTGCTTTACCGACTCAACGGCTAAATTCTCTTTGGGGTTGATGAAGACGCGCTCGATGCTCTTTGACACAAGATAATGCCAGAGTGAACTGGATCAGGATAATCACATGGAAAAAATATTCAAGTTACGCCAACAAGCTTATTTATTGTGTGACTGGCAGACTGCAATTGGCTTGCGTCGTTGGGTTTTGCTAAGCCCTGCTGTCGGGTTTTGTTATTGTCTATGGAAATGATAAATGGAAATGAAAAAAAAGATAAAGTCTATCATTCTAAACTTATTAGTGTATAAAAATTACATATAAAAAATTACATATATATAATTTGTAAATAGAAGTAAATCTTTACAGTTTTTTGTACAAATATTATTTGTACTCGACAAGATGAGGGCTTCATCGGTATAACGGAGATACGAACGAAAGATTTTATTATGTTGTTTTAATACTGCATTGATTAAAATTTTTATTTTTTGGAATATATCTATAAACTTATAACATTTAAAGTAAGAGATTAATAAAACAATACGATGAATTATAGATTGAGCGCAAGAAAACAATTTTTGCACAATTTTTTTTCATTTTTAGATGTTGCCTCTAAACTTGCTCTAGAGCACATTCTTGAGTATCCGTGAGATTTATTTTATATCAATTTATTTACTAACAAATTATACAAAATATATATGAATTGGAAACTGTCATGCTTACTGCGAGGATCATACATAAACTAAGAAGTATACAGCGATCTATGGAGAGACAAATGCTAGGCGTAGGCCTGAGAAATGAATTGAAATGAGGAAAAAATCAGACGCCCTACGAAAATTGAAAAGGTGGGCCGATGATATTATCCCCATTGCGGGTAGTGGGTGGATAGAAAAGGCCAAAGAAGAGATGTTCGGAGAGCGTTAGAAGAAACTTGTATCCAGCAGTGGAGAAATGGCTGAGAAAGAAGAAGAAGAAGATAAATGTAGTAAAAAAAATATTGTTTAAAAAAAAGTTACAAAAATGGAGCTTTATGGCTTTTTGTAATACTATAAATAAATAAAAGTTCTAATTTTATATATTGTTCGTTGAAAAAACACATAAAATGTAATTTTTTTACTGAGCATTAATGTTGCTTTAAAGGTTTAAATAAAACTTGGCAGAAACGTATTCCTAAAATAGCACTCGAGGGAACGAATAAATAGTATATAGAACGGAAAACGAACGGCGATTACGTTTGATTTATTAAGCGAGTTGTATGCAAAATCAGTCATACATACCACCTACACAAATAACAAATCACTTTGGAGTTGGCGTTCACAACTAATGACATTAATATAACCTTTGACATCTAATTTATTTCTATGTTGACCTTTTTGATAAATATTTTTTTATAGAAATGTCACACACGCGGCGGTACACCAAACCTCCCCCCTCCCCTATTCGTGCGGCTGACATTCATCACGAAAGAAAAATGCAAATTGCATCCGTCAAATGGCGGAGCATTGAAGCATCACTTTTAAATTTTTTATTATTTATATATTTTTATCGAAAAAATACAATAATTTGCAGCTTAAATATATTTTTTTAAATACATTAATCAACTAATTTCTTTGTGGTTATTTATTGAAAATTAAATTAAACACAATTCACTTGGTTGCAACCACCGTTTCTTCTTCAGGATAAACTACAAAATATGCGAAAATATATATTTTTGGTAACTTGTTTTTGTGTGTGTCTACCGTATGATATTATTGTAATGTTCAAGTATCTTTTATTGTCTGTTTCGAATATTTTTTTAAATAAGTTCAATTTTAATGTGCATTTATTTTTGATATAAGCGCATGATGCAGTCGCTTAGATTGGAGACTTGACATAACCATTGCTTGCATTAAATATTTGTATTGTCAACAACTCTGTTTGTGGCTTTTTCATTAAAATAAAATAAAATTATTGTCATGTGAAAAGGTGGATAGGTGACTGGGGAGGGGTTGTTAAATTTATCATCTCTATCTTAATCCCCTGATCTTAGTAGGTTCGGGGGCCCAAAGACTTGACGAGGTGCTTCCACATCCCCTTTTACGCTGCTTTCGCTTGGGTCAACCAGTCCAGATCCACTGGTCGTCCTCCTTCCGGGGTTGCTAAGAGGATTTTTCTTGGTATTCATTATTCTAGGAATTTTTAGCACATGTCCAAGCCACCTCCTTTGTATTGAATATTATCATTTTTTTATTGATTGATTGATTGATTCCATTTCTATAGATTTCCAGTTCTAAAAGTATAAATTATAATCCCCATTTTCCACCTGGAGCAAAGATCGCACTTTGATACCTACGCTTCTACCACGGCTCACAAAACGAAAAGGAGGACACTCTCTACGACGACCGATAGTGTCAGCTGTCAGAGCATTTCCCCCACCCTCGGTACAGTTTTGTGTGGCAATGACAATGACGTGACGCGCAATCAGTAAAAAAGATTCTTGTTAAAAAATTTGATTATTTGACAGTAGGTACCAACCGAGCCTGCTATACTGCATTATTTGTTAGATATTCGCAACGAATTTTGTTGAACATTCGTGTCATTACAACGTCACAATGTAAACATGGCATTAGTAAATAGATACATAGATAATTCTAGAACATATTTGGCGAAGAGACAAGGCAAGTCACGGGAAGATCCGGCAAACCCGTCAAAAATACGGACTTTTTTGTTTAAATTTTTGAGTTGAATAAGTAATTAGTCATCACAAACGAAATCAATCTAAAATTTACACAAATTATTTTTCACATTGTATTAAATATGAAAAAAGAATCATAGTTTATGTTTATAAAAATTACCTATGATCTTAATTTGCCTCAGTTTTTTGCACAAATTCAAATTAATGAAAAACAATTCAAATGTATCTTTTACAACAAATAAGATTATTGCAAAATCGTGGTATGTTTGTGTTGGCGTATAAGCAGCAACACCTATCGTACCATAGCATCTCGGTAGAGTTGGTGATGAGCATTTTTTAAATTATTGACGGACGTTGTAACATAGAAAAATAATTATTTTGATAAAAATATACAAGGTGCGTTGCAGTCAGCTATGTGTATACCTAACTAGTGTATAATTTTTCAAGCGCCCTTGAGATGAGTAGGTACTCATAAAAAAGGTGATAATATAAATTATCCAAATAAAAAAATCTAATATCATAAGAATTTGTCAATAAATTATTAATTTTTGGTTTACTTTATCCATGGTCTATCACAATTTATTTTGATCCATGGTATTTCTTGCATAGTCCAGAATTCCTAACCAGGTCCACGGTGTTGGTTGCCTGTCACAAGATTTGTTTTTTTCTGCCACCACTGTCAACATTTTCATGGATTCCTCAAGTCTACCGGCAATTAAAATATCCAAGGGTCCAAGCCGTAAAGTATAATTGAGAATAGTTTCTCTTGTATTTTTATCAACTATAATCTGGATTTTGACATTTTCATGCGCTTTCGCTAGTTTTTAAATAAATAAAAAAACATGAAGCAAGGAACTAAAATTAAACTGTAACAAAATACTGGTTCGTTTACCATCGTAATGGCATGTTGTGAATATAATATCATTGTTATTAAATTGTTCAAGACAATGCACTATATAGTGGGCTTATTAGGACCATTACTGTTGCTGGTGAATCACATCACTATTCAAAATTATAATGCATTGTGTCTTCCTTTGTCTATGGTTATTGACGGCTTAATCAGCAGTTGTGATAACGATAATATGGAACGTACGAGTATAGTGGATTGTGTTAACACAACAACTGTCAGATTTTATTATGGTAAAATATTTTGAATATTGTTAAAAGTTTGTAGTTTCTTTAATATTGAACTTGGAGAAAGAAGCAAAAACTAATATTCATACATAAGAAATAGGTACACCTGACTTGTTGACATTGAAAATTAATTTTATAGTTTTGCCGAGCGGCAGAAAGGATTCTATATGCCACGGATTGCTATGTAAAATAATGTTTGTATCCAGTGATTTTGTGTTTTAAAGAAAAAGCTTCAATTATTCAATTTCAAATATAAATCAATATTATTTCAATTAAATGTGTTACTTAATGTTTAAATGACAAATTAAAATAGTGTTATTTCAATTAATAGAGTAACTTAATGTTAAAATGATTCATAATATTATGGCGTTCCGCCATTTTATCTGTACCGGGTGGTGATCATAAAACAGATATTGAAGTATGTCACTTTTATTCCCTAGACCATAAAATAGACGATAAATTATAACTGTCATTATATTCCAATTTGTCACAATTACAACACTTATGTCACAATCACAGCGCTAACGTCACAATAAACCATCGTTCTTGTATGTTACTTTCGTTAATGATGGAACTTTTACACACTTCGTATGATAGGTTCATCGTTAGTTAGTAACTCAGTATTGTACATTTTAGATGGCAGAATTCACGTATCCCTTAAATAAAATATTAACGTTTTGTGACAGTTCTATACGTAATATAAATCTTATAAATATAATCTTAATTGAGGGTATGAAGATAATAATGTATTTATTTGTTTGGAAATATTTACAGATATAAGAAAATTATATGTATATATGTATGTATGAGAGTGTAAATAGACAGTAATTAAATAATTAACTTATATTTCAGCATATTTCACATAAAAATAATTTTGAAATAATACATAATAATAATATAAGTAAATTAAAATAAAATTCATATGCAGTAACAGAAGTGATTAAAACACAATAAATTAAATAACAATATTAAATATAACATATATTAAGGTTTTGTCTGTCATATTTGTAGAATTATTTCCAGTATCAAAGTATAAATAATAAAAATAGGACCACCTTTTTTATATCATCTTTATTTATTTATTTATATCTATACTATTTATATCATTTTTCCTTACGTAAGAAGTAGATAAGTGTGCCTATATTGTGTATTTATTTTGCACATTTGCATTTATTATTGACGTCAGCAAATTTGATATTTTAATTTATTTTATCCTAAGTTAAAACAAAAGCTCCACTTTTCGCATGACGAGAATACAGAACAACGTATTTGAATATGACTATCTGGCAAATATTGTCCATTTCACAATTGGTTACTGATTTAGAAAACATTTTTATGTGCTACAGTATACATAGTGGTGATTTTTTATATTATTCTTTTCAAATGTAATATATTTACTTTACCCAACCAGAAATAAACGTTGAAATCAATCAAACATGGTTATTTAAATTATTTATGTAACGTCACATGAAAAAAAAGCGAAAAAACAACGTTACAGCTGACATGACAAAATGGATTACCAACATTTTAAAATCGTTAGGAAAATTATTGTATATTCCTGACAGAACATCGGATTCATAATTATTATAAAACGATTGACAGAAAATCAGATAAGCATTGATATTATTAGCCCCTACAAGTTGTGAAAAATTGAAAATAATTTAACAGAAAATGATAATTCATACGTATATATAGGAATAATTTCCACATAGCATTTTATTTTTCATGAAATAGCATACGACACAAAACATTATGACGCAGTTTGTGTACTGGATTCCTAGGATTTACATATAGTGTAATGTTACGCAACAACCACAAACAAAATATGAAATATACACATTTTACTTTCTTTGACGGCTTACTTCTGGTGCACGTGCATTGCATACTAAAATTTCACATTAATAACTAACTTCATAGTCTCGCATTTCCGCTACACGCTGCATGCGCAACTTCCGTTACAAAACAAAAGATTGCCCTCAATGCGTCAAAAGAAATCAAACACAAATACTAAAAACAGTTTTCTATATTACCGACCGGACATGACAAACATAATTCGATTTAAAATATTATATTGATGTGCGTTGATATCATTGCTCCTACGATTGTGAAGTAATCAATAAAATAACAGAGAAATAAAAAAGCTTTCAGTATACGTTTAACAAACCCTTTTTGAAATGGGCGTCAGACGCCCGCAGGCAGAAAAAGGATAAATATTGTACATCACGGAAATTTGTCGGCCTTGAAAAGTGCGAGGCGCGCGCGTGACGCGGCGCTGCCGCTCCTGTCACACTTAGCTCCCTGTCCGGCCGCCAGGGGCGCTTTTCCGCCGCCATGTTGTATTTATATATTATTTTCTTTTGGCGGCCCGAGAGTAACACATCAATCAGGCCGCTTTATCTGGATGGCGAGCGGACAGGCCATATAATCAGCCCCTTTTTGCGGTGGAAATCAAAAGCGGGAAACTAACGACCGAGATGGCTTGATTTGCGAGAGCATTTGCGAAACGTTACGGACTCTAATATAAAAAGGGACGTCACTTTTTGCGGGCATTAAAGCTTATACGACAAGGCAGATAGGCACAGATCTCTCGCAAAAAGAATTTATTAAATCAAATGAAAGTTTATAATTTTTTCCCGTAGGGTATTTCGAAATTTTTTTTTTCATTTATTCTTTAGTTTTACCCTTCTTTAGCCTTTCTCTCCAGTTTTGTAAACTGAGTTGACGTTGCGTGTAATTTTGTGAATATCTCTGTACACAAACCTAATTTAGAGTTCATATTTAAGGTATTTCTCCCTAAAATATTAATGTATATAAATATTTACCAGACACAACAATGGATACCCACCTTTCCCAGGACCATTTTATGAGCGAAAGCTCCCATATCGGTCCTGCTCACACGTCGCCAGGTTGAAATTTTTTACTCTAAAGACTATCTCCGTGTCACGTCATGTGAAGGGCGACGGGAGAGGCCCGCAATAGTCCATTCACTGTACCTCCTCCACATATCACCGGACACAACAAAATAAAATGTATTTTCTGAGAAACTGACGTTGATTTGTCTGTCCATGTATGTTTATCGGGAAAGTGGCACATTGTGCGCAAGGCGCCGTACTCGGCGGATCTTCGCTCTTTAGTAGCGGCTGCGTAGTCAGGCGTCTTTATGCCGTCGCTTGATGACCTAGGTTCTTTCTCATTTTCTTCAAAAGAAGCAAGACTAGCCGTACATAATGGCGTTCTAGTACCAACTTTGATGTATGGAAGTGAAGCCTGGAATTGGCAAAGGAGGAACGAAGACTGAATGTGGTGGAAATGCGGACAATAAGATGCTTGTGTGGAAAATATTTGGTTGATAGAGTGAGGAATAAACAAATTAGAAGTGCTGGCTGCAGTGTGGTAGATAAAATAAAGAATGGAGTTCTGAGATGGTTTCGTCTTGTGGAACGTATGGACGAGGAAAGGATGGGAAAATATATGAGGCGAGTGTTGAAGGCAACAGGAATAGAGGGCGTCCATAAACGACCTGGCGCGATCAGATACTACAAGTGTTCGAGGATGGTCTTGTTAAAATCCTCAACAACCGTAGAACTTGTATGAGAATATGTATGAATGTGGCCGAAGCAAATGTGGTGTGGCAGGATAGAAGAGTGTGGCAATAAATCCTCTCTGCCCACCCCTGCGGGGATATGGCGTGATTAGTTAGTGAGTTCACTTTTTCACAATAATCGATGCAAAAATCAACCAATTTTTTTAACAATTAAAATTATTTAGGTAAAAAATTGAAAAAATATTCATATTTATGAGACATTAAAATGGAAAAAATCTTCATTTACACTGAGTTTACAGCGCAAAAATGCGCGTTTTCATTTTAGTAGATTTAAAATAACTTATATCTACATTTTTTCTTCTTATAACATGAAGTTTACTATCTTGCGCACGTGTCTGGCACATACATTTGTTAATTTTAGTTGAAAAACTTGCGAGCAGGTGTTTTTAACGAATATTGTAATTATGCTGAAATTCACCCCCGTTGCACGTGAAATGTAAAAGCACACAAATAGGCTAAAAATGTGTTGGTAGGCGAGATACGGCGGCTATCAGCGGAATCAGCACGCTTCACTTGCGAGTGAAATTATGGAGTCCTTGAAGAATATTTATACTAAGTTACTGGCGAAGTGCAGAAGACCAACAGTTTATAAAATGTTTGGTCCTTCTTAACTATCCAAAAATTCTAGACAGACTTGTATCTACCTATCTACATACATTGTATCTAACTATCCATAAAATAAACCCACGAAGTTGGTACGGGCAAGGGTGTACAAACCATTTGTATTACATTTTGTAAAGTTCTATAATATTATATCTTTTCCAAACTGCGCAACGTATTTTGATTTCTTAGTTTTTATAATGATTACTCCTTAGGTCTCTGCGTACGGAGTTAGCACTCTCCCCCTAACCTAACCTAACCTAACTTAATCTAACCTTACCTAACCTAACCAAACCTAACCTAACCTAACCTAACCTAATCTAACCTAACCCAACCCGCGCAACGTATTTTGATTTCTTAGTTTTTATAATGATTACTACCTGGCTGATTAATTTTAAAAATTTGATTCAGTCTCTCTAAATTTAATTTTAATATTTTTACATAATAATAATTATCTATTTGTCACTTAGTTTTTTAAAACCTGATTCAAAATATAATTTACTTTTTAAAAAATAAATAATTCAAAGTCGTATTTATACAAGTTTGTGTGTGATAATGTTTTCCGCTAAGAAAATGTTGCAAGAATGTAAAAAGATTTTAGTCGCTTGGAAAAATGTTCGGAGAATACAGCGGGTGAGAATGAACTTCCCGAGAAAATTAATTGATTTTTTCTATAGTCATTTTCGAAACTATGGGTGAGCGTTTTGTGGTGAAAATTAAACAATAAAGCTAAGCACAGTACATGTTTGTCGTAATTTTCTGCCTATAATCTAGTGGTTTAATATAAAGTATCACATTATAAGTTGAAATACATAAAGCATAATATTTATAATGTAACTGATTTTCTTTCATCTTCACCGCCATTTATGTTTAGGGTTTAAAATTAAAAAAAAAACATTATGTTATTTAAGAAAACTTCCGACACAACCACTTATATACTAGAAATATCTTTTCTTGATAAAAAGCTATGCGTTTAAGCAAATATAAAAAAACTCTTAAAACGATCTTTTACAATAAAAATTGGACATAATAAATATAAAACTGGAATTATATTTCTCAGTCAGCTCATAGGTAATAATATATTCAAATAAAAAATAATAATAGATTATAAATATTGTCTCGATATAAAACAAAAACTGTATTCAAATGGACGTAGAATGATCTATCAGGATTTATTAAGGCTTTTTTATGCTACCCTAAAAGAGGAGCTGTCGCTCGAAATCCAATTCGAATGACAAGACATATTATTATGTTCCACATAATATATTGATGAAGGCTCGAGAAACGGGTTTATTCTGACAGTTTGACCCGGATGGGAGATAGCCGGTTATTTTATTTTTCCTCTCTTTCTAAACATTTACGTTATAAATAAAGCGCATTCAAATGTATTTGATTTGTTTGTAATTAAATTTTGAAATTTCTTTGACAATTCTTAGTATTGTCATACAATACACATACGACTGCAATTTCAAAATGGAAATATATTGGAATATCTACAACACTATTTTAAAAATATCAAAGAATACTATTATTATAATAGGGAATTGATATTATTCCACAGAGTTATTAAGAAATCAAATGTAATATCAATCTTTTAAAATATAAAACTGAAAAAATATTTAAAATTTATAAATATTAAACCCAATATTTGTATTTTTATTTAATATTCTTATGCAATCCTTCACGATTTGACTGATCTAAGCCAAATTTTTCAAAATTACTCTTTAGGTCTCTGCGTAAGCAGTAAGCACTGTTCCCTTCTTGCGCTCCACCATCCACCGTATGTTTAGGATGAAAATGTGTTTTGTATTATATTGAATGTAATCTGATACGAATTTTGCATATTCACACTATAGGACTCTCCGAAAAACAAAAGCGTCACTTCCTCCTATAACCCTATATTATTTTTAACTTAATACGAATATACATACAAAAGATACAATGTTTTGGTATCCGAGTCTTGGTATCAAGAGACTGATATGCCGTCCTTAAACCCACTCAAACAGTGCAAAGAAAATAGTTGTTGATGTTTAAATTTATTGTGTATATAGCTTAGTAATTTTGTACCTTGTTGGTGTAGTGGTCATGACGTTCACCTAATGATCTAGTGATCGGTGATTCGAACCACATTCTAGGACACCAGCAAGTTAAGCTTATTTTCATAGTGAAAATCTTTTGTGTCAATCACACCCAATTTGCACAAGATTATTTTTAAAATAGTAAGAATATTGATGCGACACGTATTCCGTATGCGCATCTCTATTAAAAAAATTCGCAGCTGGTAATTGTGTGAATATAAGCGGTTTTTTGGTAGCTTACAGAGTTATTCTTGACGTGAAGAACAAAAATTAAAAAAAAGCACACCAAAATGGCACGCCCCTTTTTATACTCATTCACTCTGTCGTGATTTTTGTCTCTTTCAAACATCCCGACATACTTTCTCCCAAATATATAATAGTTAAATTGCGAACAAACGAATGAATGACATCTTTTGTGTCAATCACACCCAATTTGCACAAGATTATTTTGAAAATAGTAAGAATATTGATGTGACACGCATTCCACGTTTGTCTCTCTAAATTAATTTAAAAAATAATAATAAAGTACCATTCTTCTAAGCTTTGTCGCTAACGTAAATAAATTTCACCACTCGTATCTCCCTTCCATATAAAATCTGCGTGGCCGTGTTTTTACGAAGGCCTTCCATGTTTTACGAGGCTCCTCTGCGATCGCCGTAAAAGCCTTAAAAAAGGTCCGGCGCGATGACGCGGACCACAATGAGGAGTGACAGGTCCTCACCCGTTTTTACCGTGGCCACCGATAATTTAGCTCCGTGGAACGTGATACGAGAAGCAAGCGAACCTATTGCATACAAATTAATCAAAATCAACCCGGCTTTCGCATTGGGGCATAAACATTTCACACGTGGACGGAATATTGGAAGACCCAATTCTGTTTCATCCCCCGCCCGGCGAAAGGCTGACTGGCTGCGACTTTCTTTTGAGGGTTGTCTTATTATTCAGGACAAAAATCCCACTTAATGTGATAGTGTAGAAGAGATTGAAGGCTGTGTCCGGAATGCGAATTAGATACAAAATATACATTTTCTAGCGTACAAATATGTTCATATTTTTACAGAGTTATATCTTGTTATACAGTTATATATTGTTATAACGTTAATAACCTCGCAGGACTATATTCCTGCCTTGATTATGAATTGAAAATGTTCAAGCTATTATGATATTATAGTCCTATTATAGTCCAACGTTTTACAAAAAATAAGTCGGAAATATTGAAAAAAAAAATGCAAACTTTGATGTCGCATATCTCCTTAACAATTGATATTAGGTCATAATAGCTTGAACATTTTCGACTCATAATCAAGGCAGAAATATAGTCCTGCGAGGTTATTAATGTTTTACAAATAACCCTGTATATTATCAAATAATATTATAATGAGACACTAACTTGATATGAAATATGCCAAAATTAATGGATAGAATATTTATGTCAAACTCAATCAATATCCCAAATTAGAAGTATCTTCATCATGTTCTAGCAATATGTATAAATTTATATAATGTATGAATGTAATGCGATCATGTAAAAATTGGCATATGTTCTGAGTTTAAGCATGCAAACAAAATATAATTTGTATAAATATTTTTTTTATATTTCACGATTACTTAGTATTTAAACATCAAAATATTCTCGAACGCTTAAACGTTTCTCGAAGTGCCTTTTTAATCCTTTTACATTAACTCGTGGCGTCCGCTTGCTTGCTTGCCGGCTTGCCGTCGAAAAAACTTTGGATCGATTTTTGACCCTTTTTCTGTGATCCAATCGAGCTGAAACTTTGCAAGAAGACTCTTGGTAACGATCAAGAAGATCTATCAAACATTCGTCAAAAAATTATTATAATTATAGTAAAACTTTGAATTTTTCAAATTTTTAATAATTTTTTCAAATTGGAATCAATACAAAAGTTTGATTACCAGCAACGGCGGCCCGATAACGTCGCGGAATATTTTCTAAATTTGAATTACTGCGTCGGTCTACATAATAGGTACTTCACTACACAAAGCATAAGTGTCTTATCAAAGCTCAAAACATCTGACATTTTAGAAATATATTAAATTACAGTAAGTTTAGTGTTATGTTATATGTTTTAATTCGTCTTTAATTGTTATTATATTTTACAAATAAAGGGAGTGTATTAAAAACTTGGTTTTTATGGGTTACTTTTTTTCACTGAAGTCACCGCTGTGGTTATTTTTTTTTTGTGGTCATCCAGATTAGTCCAGATTAGTGAAGTATAAAACATGGTCTGTAATGCATCCTCAGAATTAAAAGTAAGTGTAATGTCTGCAGAGAAAATAGTGTAGTGCCTATACAAAATTGAGGTGATGTGCACTGGGAGAGGTAACACTATACTTCTGGTTGTAATTCTACGCCTCACCCTTTAAAATGGTAATGGTTATATTCACGTACAGTTTTTAGTTGCGGAAATATAGCGATTTTAAATCGAGTCTCTTTATCTTTTTTTTTTAAATATTGAAATTTCTTTACTGAAAATAAAAATATTACATCCGTTTTACATTGAATATTAATTTTTTTTTAAACATGTTAAACTGTATTTTGAAATGGCGAATGTTACATTGTATAAAGTGATCACCTAAGCCAAACATACGATAGGTCATAAGTCCTATGTACACCCAAAAGACTTCTATACCTACTTTCCCATAAAAAACTACACTTTCGTCTCTGTGAGACATTTTTAATATACATTAATGTTTAACTGTCCCCAGTAAAGTAATACTTGTGTTTGGGGACAGGAGTATGATACATAAGAGCATGAATGAATAAGTTGATGTATATTTTATGACCATTTTGTCCTTCTGTCCGTCCTTCCGTGTGTCTGTCTATCCCCGTAACTTCATGTAACGTCCGTAATTTTGTTCGAATTCACGGCTAAAAAATTAAACTGCAGGAGATGGGGCTTGAACACCGGGCCTGCAAACTGTTGCTACGGCTGCCTCTCCGTTCATCGCCAAAAATATACAATTAACGCGTACTAGGACCAAGCAAAGACGCAAACTAATGTTCCGTCAATTTTGACAGGTTACGGCTAGTAATGTACCTACATAAACCTATTTTATACTATTTACAAAAATATTTTCAGCTTTACTATTTTATATTGAATCTCGAATACATTACGTTTAATTGACGTAATAAAAATTATAATGCAATAATAAATAAATTGTGATTGATATCTTGGAAAATAATAAAGAAAATCTCATATAAAATATTTCATATTTAAGGGGGCTATTTTCGTTTGAGAGTTATGACGTCATTAATCATATTTTTTAAGAGCCTGTGTGAAGATTTTGTGCGACTATTTTTTTAAATACATCGTCAAATTTGTGGTCCCGGTATTACGCGAGTTGGCGCATTAAGATTAGTCATCATAATTTGCGATGACTGAACAGGGATGGTTTAGGGTTCGTTTTTAAAAAAAAATTTTTAACGCTTTATGTTTGGTATTCTGTTTGCGTTCATAAGAAGTCATTTATCTGGTTTGGTTGGCTAGTGTTTCATTTCTACGTCTTTTTTACTTCCTTTCTTTTAACTCGTGGCGTCTGCTTGCTTGACGAAAAAACTTTAGATCGATTTTTAACCCTTTGCCGTGATCCAATCGAGCTGAAACTTTGCAAGTAGACTCTTGGCGACAATCAAGAAGATCTGTCAAATTTTTATTAAAAAAAATAATTATAGTATAATTTTGGATTTTTACAAATTTTTAATGGTTTTTTCATACAACTGAGTAAGTTGTATGAAAAATATTTCGACGCATCTGGTAGACACTTAACCTGATTATAGTATTATTTTAGATTTTTGGAAATTTTTTAACACTCCCTTTCGTAGCGTCGCCCGACCGAAGCCCAACGCGTAGGTTAAGTGCCAAACCAGTTTCCACTAGTAATTGAGAAAGGGAGTATAATAAACACTTCGTTTTTATGGGTTAGTTTTTTACTTTCACCTACGATACTTTATCTGTATTATTAATGGATTTTGCGTTAATGTTGTAGAGATTATTCACGATAACTATTGAATTGGGTTAAAAGAATATAAATTTCATAATTAAAATATAATTTAATTTTAATAACTCAAGTTTCAAGAGTATCAGAATCTTTCATGGACAAGTAATGTATTAAACTGACTACATTCACATATAAAACAAATGTTTACAGTGATTAGATCGTAATACAAATAAGTTATTAATAATATTGTGGTTGGACATAATTATTAATTATTTAAAGAACTTTGTATTGACCACTTGGAGTGACTACGTCTACTGGTTTCGATACCAATGCATCTTCGTCAGGACGGGCGCATACTAACTATCCATTACTTATTCTAGCAAAGAAATCACCATTCACAAATTGATATAAAAGCCATTTAATTAATTAATAATTAATTAATTAATTAACGGACAAAATGAACGGGGAGCTACTGGTCTGAAGGTGGTTGTAACGGGAATATTTAGAATAGAGGAGAAGAGTTAATTAAATTAATAGTGATTAACAAATAAGTTTAAACTCAGGGTTTAAAATTCTTTTAATTTCTAAACCTTCAAAATGATTAATTATTATAATTGATATAAATTAACTTTTTTAATACCACTTATTTATTGAAAAAATTCAACATGTTTCGAAGCCAATGGCTTCTTCGTCAGGATAACAAAAATAATATTTGAAAATAGTATTTTTGAATAACTTAAGTTGTTTAAATAGTAATAATTATTATGAATTTTCTAACCATCTTTTGGCTATGGATCATTCTTTTGATATTAATAAGGGTTTACAAATTTTACATACAAATAATACAGAATCACAATTTGATAAATTAGATATTTTGGAAATAAGAAAGAGTAAATTGTAAATAGTAAATTGAATATTATAAATAATCAGGTCCTTTTTGCAAATAGTTATCTTTTAAATTTATTTTCATGTTAATTAGGTACTTTATATTATCATTTTCCATTTAATATTTTGATCTATACTTCGATTTTTAAATATTATTTATTTTATCCTGACGAAGAAGCCATTGGCTTCGAAACATGTTTAATTTTTTCAATAAATAAGTGGTTTTAACAAAGTTAATTTATATCAATTATAATTATGTTACCACAAAATAAATTTGCTACATTTGAAGAAGAAGGATTCATTATTACTTTTGAGCGCGACGGTATGGAGAAGTTTAATGGTAGATAAATGAAATGAATAACTTCTCCTATGGCCCGTCCCCGTTTTGCACTTTTTTAAGAATAATAATGTAACAAAGCAGATATAAATAATTAAATAAAAAAACGAGATTCAGTTAATTATTTCAAGTACTTACTTATATGTATGATGTTTGAATTAATCAAGAAAGATATTTTAAATTTCAAAATTTCGAAACTAGTCTTAAATTACGATCTACGTTTGTTTATATATTATAGTTTATTGAAAAGGGAGATTCAAAATAATTCTTTAAAGTACCTACTTATATTGTTTGAAATAATCAAGAAAGATATTTTCTGTCCCAAAATTTTACGAATTTCATCGAAATTTTCCTGAAACCCGTTTAAAAATCCAACTCACGTTTGTTTATTTTTTGTAGTTTATTGTAAAAAAACAAACCCATAAAAAACAAGTTTTTATTATGCTCCCTTTCTCATTGAATCGGATTTTGTTCCTACTGCACGCGTCGGGCTCGTTATTCATTTGTATTGATTCCAATTTGAAAAAAACATTAAAATTTCAAAAATCTAAATTTCTACTATAATTATTAAAAATTTTAAAACAAAATTTTGTTAAATAAATTTCATTGTTGCCACTAGTCTGCCTGCAAAGTTTCAGCTCGATTGGATCACAGGAAAAGGGTTAAAAATCGATCCAAAGTTTTTCCGGCAGATAACAAGAAAGAAAAAAAAGAAAGGGAGTTAAAAGTTATTCAGTTTAATTATTTCAAGAACTTACTTATATTATGTTTGAATTAATCAAGAAAGATATCGTCAGTTACAAAATTTTACGAATCTCATCGAAATTTTTTTAGGAATTTTCCTGAAACTCGTTTAAAATTCCGTCTCCCGTTTGTTTATTTGTTGTAGTTTTGGTTATAAGTTTCCAAGCATTTCACGGAGCGGCGCGGCAGAAAATATTCAGATGATTGACAGTTTGTGTCATCAAATGACAGCAAATTCATAAACGTGAAGAAGAATAATGTCTCTTTTCACTTATTCTTTTTAACTCAATTCTACCTGGGATACAGGTAACGTGCGATACCAAATATTGTCCTTTGTTCGTATTTTCGACAAACGAAATTCTAAATTCAACTCTTTGAAAAGAAAGAGCGGATGGCGGAATTGATCTAACCAGGAAGAGTGGAATTGAAAATAGGAATATATTTAATGTTTCAGGAAGGCGATTGATATGGAGACAGTTGTATTAAAATTAATTATAACGAAGCTAAAAGGAATTCTGTCAACTAAAAGTTGTTTGAAATAATCAAAACACTTTCAAAGAATCGAGAACGGTCTACAATATTTTACGGCTTTCGGGAAGCATCTGAAATATTCTACCAGAATTTAGAAGTCACGAGAATCCTAAACACTGGGAACGCCTAGAAGGTTCGTTACCAGCGTTGGTCATATATAAATAAGACGCGCGCGGGAGTAAAGTAGTTGTTGTTTTAATGCGCTTGACAACGAAAAAAGTGAAGACAGCCGCGAGCTGTGTAGGCCAGGGTGGCCAACCGAGCAATGATTCGACAGTGCATAATCTAAAAAAGTTCTTACATAGCGAAATAAACCGAAGCGAATAATACGTACGTAAACTAGATGTAATGTTCTAGTGAATAGTAAATAAAGTGTCTATTTGCGAGTGATATAGTACGAAACTGTTTAATTTTAGTTAATTAATAGTTTAAAGTGACTTTCTACTAGTTTATCAGTAAATAAATAATCCGTAATAAATTTCTAGCCTTTTCATTAATTCCTACCGCAGCCACGACACGTGACATTATTAAATTTTTGGTATTTTCGACGAACGAAATTCTAAACTCAACTCTTTGAAAAGAAAGAGCGGATGGCGGAATCGATCTTCACTAGTTGTTCCAAATAAGCTGAAATCAGGCAGAGTGGAATTTAAAATATGAATATATTTAATATTTCAGGAGGGCGATCGGCATGGAGGCAGTAGTATTAAAATTTATTAAATTATTGGTATATCCAACTACGATGAGATTTTTAAGGTAGTTTTGCGATTAAATATCTTTGCAATATTGAAGTCTAGTAGGATTAAATGCGCAGCATATGTTATGTGGTATCATGATTCCAAGACAGACATTGTGGGGTCCCTCAAGGAATGCCAACGGGACTAGACCTCGAGGACACACAAAAATGAGATATTTTATTTGATATTATTTAAAATAGGATAAATACAGCCATATCATGCACATAAATTTTGTGTTTTTAAATAACATCATATAATGTTACATTATTTTATTACATTAGGTGTTGTTTTATCTGTTGCATCAATAGTCATATTGTCAATTGCAACAAAATGTTATTTTTGAATTTTGATAACATAGTAGGTATGTGGATAACAGACCACTAAAATATTTTGACATGAACTAAATTTCTCGTCCACAATGTATTCACCAATTTAAAAAAAATTCTAGGAGCTTGTAAATTTTTAAACAATTATGAAAAGTCAGAGTTCATTAAAGTTAATGTCTTAGAAATTATTACAAGTAAACGTTTTTACTTAAAAGATTCTGTTTGAAGCAAAGTTGAGCATTGTTTACAAATGGATTTAATTATGCAAGAAAAAACTTAAACCGTGTGTGTGACCGTTTTGACAGTAACCATGTTTGACCCTTTTCCCTCTCCTAAAGAACGGGTTTAGTTTATATATGTACATTTTAATACTATGTTGTGGATGTATTTGAAAGGATGAAGCGAGTTTATTAATTTTCCATTGGGTCCTGAAATAAAGTTCTGAAAGACGTTTAAAATATTAGCCGTAAACTTTATAAATAATAATTAACAAGTACAATACTAGACAAGAGCATGATGAAAATCTTGAACGAAACCTTAAAAACACTTGTGGAGATATTGTGTGGGGTTTCGTTAACAGGTGAATACAAGTTGTACACGAGTATCAAAATACTTATTATTTTGTACTTTTATTAACTATAGGGCTCGCATTGCGCCGGTAATCGACCACTGCATCGGCAAGTTACTCCTCATAGTAAATTATTGTTTACAATTAGTGGCCTCAAAACGACCTGTATGAGTTGGCTTAAATGATCACTTTACCCAATGTGACGTTTACCAATTCCATATTAAGAGTATATATATATATATATATATATATAGGTATACTCGCTATTGGCTGCCTCGAACCATTTCATAGTACTTTTTGAGACTACTAACACTGATGAAGTTTTTTAGATATTTCATAAATATTATATTATATTTTGTAATATTTCAAGAAATACTTAATATGTCAAAAGTTTTCGATTGACAAGAGAAATAATATCCAACTATAGAAATAACTTTCACAAAGTAATTCTGAATAAAATAAAGTACTTTAGTAAATTACGTAATATCATTATTAGATTGTGAAGTCATTCAAGGCAGTAAATATAATTTTTGTTTCTTTTTGTTGTTCATGATATTCGATTTTAAAATAGTATGAATGTTAAAAATAAACACAAATCTCGCAAAAAACATCACATTTTACATATTTTTATATTAATATCAATAATCTATTCTCATTACGCCCAACGAATAATTCCGTAGAGTTACGAATTTAAATAATTGAACCAATATAAAAATAAATATTTTAATATTCAGTGTGCCAACATTGTGGTTAGTCATTTAAAACAAATTTATAATTTATTCTTTTTTATTACAGTTTATGTATAAAAGCAACCGGTTTAAAAATATACCAATTTCTTTATAAAAGGGATAAAAAAAACTCTGATTAACTCTGAAAATGATAAAAAAGTATTTCCGGTTGGTTAAAGTTGATAAACTCAAGGCATTGAAAATAATGTCAATTATACATTTTATTATTTGTACTCCGTGCACGCTTCATAAAAAAGAGAGAAAACTCTCTAATTTTAAAGGAAGACGGAGTATTTCAATGTGTCAGATTGTTTCACAATAAAAAATATATTATTTGTTTCAGGACAGATTGATATTGATTCCCATTTACATATAATAATATGTACAAATAGTAAATAGAAGTATAGACGTAATATAATTATCAGATTTTAATAACAAGTTATTTTTGTAGGATACGAAAAGTTATAAAAAAATTATTTATTAAAACATAATTGCGTATATTGTTAAATAATACAATTACATTAAAATTCTCAGAATAAATCTAAAGTAAAAAAAATACAACACTCGCACAAATCAAATTAATTAGCATAATAATTTCTGTAGAAATATTCTGGTCAATATGACTCATTATATTTTAGTCTATTTCAGACCCCTAGCCTCCCAACATTTTAAAAATCAATATATATATATATATATATATATAAAAACGGGTTTCCCTATCCGCCAAATTTTCTCCACAACCAGCCACAACCACCCACCGGTGGTTATGATGGTGAATAGCCCTTGGTGTCACATCGAAAATGTGCAAGTTTGGTGGGGGTGGCTATGCGTGGGTGGGAGTGGGTGACGAAAATGTGCTTTCTAGCACATCGTTTTGTTATGGAAAAGCCGCAAATGCTTCAGATTGTTTCAAAATAGGCGCGCCGACTGTGTCGGTGAGTCTAGAAGGTTCCGGAAAAACCTGCTCTAGAAAGTTCTGGAAAGAGAAGGTTCTAGAAAATTCCCGAAAGTTCTATAAGGTCCTAAACTGAGTGGCGGACTGTGTCGGTGGGTCTAGAAGGTTCCGGAAAAACCTGCTCTAGAAAGTTCTGGAAGGAGAAGGTTCTAGAAAATTCCCGAAAGTTCTATAAGGTCCTAAACTGAGTGGCGGAATGTGTCGGTGTGTCTAGAAGGCTCCTGTACATTCGATAAATATCTTAAAAGTTCTAGAAGGTCTGCGAAAGTTCTATGACGATCCAAACAGTGTACTAAAAATCTACGCGTGTGAAGCCGCGTGGGCACAGCTAGTAATTTGTATTTTAATAACAAACATGTTACACAAACCCAGGTCTGGAGTATACTTTAATATTTGAATATGAATTAAATGTGAATATGTAATTAAAGAATAAATTAACCTCTAAAAATACGGTTTGATGTCTTTTCATCATTCTAATTTAATTCAGTTTTGGATACGGACATCCCTTATTTTCCTCCACTGTTTTCAGTCTTAAACCTGTCAGCCGCCAGTATATTCCTGTCAACTCATTTTAAATCAGCAACCAATCGCTTCTGAGGTCCTTTAATGGTCAAATTGAGGTTCGTGGTCTCAATCACAGCAATCTGTCGACGCACCTGTCGTTAATTTGACGGACAAAGTGACCGTCCTCTATGTCAATAGGAGGGCCAGGCCTTTGTCCCAGACGCATGTAGTGAGTAAGTACATCGAAACATGACTGTTACTAAAAATATATTTAAAAAAAACTTGAAATTAAATATTTATGTTACAGAATATTACGATTCATACTTATCAATACAATAATTCTTACACAACGTTTAATTCCATTAATTTGAGTTATATAAGCATAAGCGCTTTCGATGGGCGCAACCATCATCTTCAGAGGCAATAATAGAACTAATTATAAATCAATAAGTCCGACAAATAGAAGGATGGAAGGTAGGGAAAGTTATTTATTGACATATATAACAATAATTAATTTTTACATACACTAATACTTATTTTAGTAATGGTACTTATTATTAAAATACTTATTGTGATTGTAATGGAATTTCACAAGATGTACCTACGTATCTATTATTTACATATTTTCTTCAAAATATATTCTGACATTAAAATCGAGCTTCAATTATGTTACAATAGGCCCTGTTTTATCCAATTTAACTAGAATATAGTTGTCATGATATTTATACACTCGTTTATCTGGAATCCTCAAGTTGATACTTACTGATAAATGTTAGTAATGTGACAAAATGATAAAAAACTAAAAATATTATATATAACATTAATTATTATAACTAAACTAACTTACTCACCATGGCGCTGTTTCCGTGCGGGGGTAAACAGAGAGGATGGGGTGCCACATACTTTTGTCTTGATAGATTTGTCCTGATTTTCACTGTAGCCGCAGCCACATTCATACACCTTCGCAGGCAAGCAAACAAGCCAATTGTTGCGACTCCTCATGTGACTATATACATTCAGTATCTGATTTACCTGGTCATGCAAAGTCTTCCGCTACCACCCCCTCTTTCTGTCAACACTTGCGTCACACATTCTTTTTACCATTCTTTCCTCATTCATATGCTCAACATTCCCAAACTTGAGCGACCCTATTTTGATTCTATTCCCTCTGCTAAGATCGGCTTTAGATTATTTTGTAATTTGTTCATTCTTGATTCTAACATCACTGGATTTTTTCACATATACGTCTGAGTGGTCCTATTTTCACTACACTTAGTTTACGCTCATTCCTATTCTGTAAATGAAGATGAATCGTTTAGAAACAAAAAAAATCTTTTTACAGAAAAAATACAGCCATATGAAATTTGTAATGCCGCTAGAGAGCATGGAGTTGTGACACTATGTTAAAATTGCCAAATTTCATCAACATACGTTTGCTATAATAAATATTTCGGTTTCAAGATCCAATAATCTC
The DNA here is from genome assembly GCA_016648135.1 of Agrypnia vestita. NCBI lineage: Eukaryota > Metazoa > Arthropoda > Insecta > Trichoptera > Phryganeidae > Agrypnia > Agrypnia vestita. Next base: position 45,579 of record JADDOH010007583.1, read on the forward strand.
TACGTTTAATGTAATTTATCTCAAAAATGTACGTTTGTTCAAGATCCAATAATCTCTACGTTTAGTGTTATTTATCTCAAAAATGTACGTTTGTTCAAACACAATTACTGGATTTTGTCCACAGGGGGGTAATTATTAATTAAGATAATATAAAAGTTTCACAGACGTGTATAGAAATCTTTTTATAGGATGACCCAGTGCTTATGACCTAAATGAGCTGGTTTAAGTCATCACTCATACCTACACATAATGCGACGTTCACCAATTCCATTGTAAGAATATTTACATTTTTTTAAATAATATTTTAATATAATATCAAATTTTTCATATAAATAGCTCCATCTCTGTGAGAATTTTTTAATTTGTCTTAATTAATAATTTATCTCGATTTGTTATCACGGAACTACAAATGTTTGGAAGAATCACAAATTAGTACATTATTAATTTTGTAAAAATGAAAAGCGTATTAAAAATACTTAAGTGTAATTAATTAATGCTTAAAGTTACGGAACATTTTCGATTTAATCATTTTATTATGTTTTCAATCAACCTTCAAGTAAAATTGATGGTCCTTTGAGCCTTATAACAGAGGTATTACAATTTTAATGATTCCGCTATAATGAGGCTCTATTGAGTGTTCCGTTTTATCGTTATATCGCTTATGATTCATGTCGTTAAAGAGAGTCACGGCGATAAATCTACGATACTAAAGTTCAAAACATAAATTTGAGAACTTTATGAAAAACGTTTTATTATTGGTTTTCCAGTAATAATAATGACGAATATTGATGAACATAACATTAACCGGTATCTTTACGCTCGTATCAATTTGAAATTAATGAACCATTTGACTTGGTGTATAATATGTCCAAGCGGTTGATTGAAGTTTGAAGTGCTTTATAAAATACGGCCGCTAAAGTACTAGAGATAGAAAATTGGTGATACTTGTACCGTATATTCACCAGTAGAGACATATAATCTGATGATGATGATGAAAGATTTTAATACAGTTTTGTTTGTTCTAACTTCGATCTTTACGCATTCACCAACATGGTATCGTTTGTGAAGCAGAAAATTCTGATATCGACCATTCATTTCGTCTTAAATTAAGATCGACGTCAACGTGACGTCCTTGAAATTTTTTTTCTAAATGCTACCAATTTAATTTTTTTTCCAAACCGTTTATTTTAAAGCAGGTCTTATTATATAGCAGAAAAATTCTCAGATTTCCTCTCGAATTCATAGATCAATGTGACTTTTTTTTATTGTTCCCAATTTTACAATTTTTTTTTTCAAATCATATACGCTGTATTTAAGATATTTATATTCTAATTAAGTACATCATATTTATTTTTGTATTCGATAAACGTGCACTCTGAAAAGTTTCAGCTCAGTCACGTCGGAAGACGCGGCCATTTTTTATATATACAAATAGATCACATGTCTAAGACCACTAATGAGTTAAAGACTACACGACTAGAATCGACAACTACCGATGTTGTCATCAACCGGTGATGATATAAACATTTATATCATCATCCGTTGATGACAACATCGGTAGTTGTCGAAATCAGTCGTGTAGTCTTAAACTCATTAGTGGTCTTAGACAAGTGATCTATTTATATATAATTATAATGTCATTCCACAAAGTTAACACCAATTAAATAAATAATACGGCCATTTTTTTTCTTAATTTTAACCATAATTTGAAGGGTAGCAATATTTAAACGTAAAAATAAATAACCATCCCTTTCTGAAAAATCACGTGGTTTCTACCTAAATTTCCCTCCCATGGTGGTGTATATATGTATATTCCCTTAAGTTAGTAACAAGTAACTGAAACTATGTAAAATGACGGAAACAGGAAAGCACATATCTTAATGTGCTGAAGGATTAAGGATAGTGTTCCACCGTGTGAGCTTCTAGGTAAATCTTCGTTGCCAGGGTCCAGTGCACCGCTGCACTCGTCGCTGGTCACGTCTCGTCAGTCGGTCCCGGATGAATGATGGCCCCCGGAAGACGTGTCCTGAGATACAAGCAAACGGATGACATTTGAATTGCTAATGCCATCTGGCGGCGTGATGCAACTGGCTGTGAAAGCCTGCAACCCTGTGACCTTTCAATCTGGGGTACCTACAGGTGGGCCAGAAATCATCATTCATTTAATAAATTTGATAAATGTTAATCTTTCATATAATACTTGAAGGGTATAAAAGCAAAGGCAGAGATGTACAAAAAAATTAAGTGCAGTCTCCTAGGATAACTAATTTAGAATGTACTGGATTTGAGAGTTATGGGGAATATAGCTCTATCTCTTACAAAAATTGTTTTGATAGCACTATTGAAATCAATGGCAGTAATATCCACTTCAACCAATCAACCCCCAAGGATGTGTCACGTGACAGAATGGCCGCTCCATTGTAATGTGACAATTAATATCGAATTTGGACTGAAACATCACAGTTAAGACGGAAATATTCAATAATGTACATAGCAAAAGGAGTAATGTCCACAATTTGATAGCAATATCCATAATAATATTTATATATACACGTACATATATATAAAAGGAAAAGGAGGTAGAAATTATATGGCTAACCTACACAAACCGATATTATAATTCTTGAAATATTTTAATAATTTGATTTGATCTCCATAACTATTGACATTAGAAAATTAATATCAAAAAATTTTAGGCTGATAATTTAGGCCGGAATCTACCTGTAAAGTATCGTGAACTAACTCTCTTATAGTCTGCGGGTTATGCAGATACGCTGATGTGTTCTTCATTTCTTTTTGCCATGTTTGGTATTCGCTCCAACATACAGCCTGTTTACACGAATATTTTCATTCGTCTTACTAATCATCTCCTGGAGGCAATTCTAAGAATAAATGCTCAAGCAGCCATTCTGGCGTTATCCTTAATGTATATCACGGCTTGTTTAATGGAAACTCTCCTACAAGCGAGGGGGGGAGATTTCTAAAGACTTCCAGATTAACCTATTTCTGAGTTATTGATAGAAAGAAAAATGTTGACTTAAAGAGAAATTGATATTTCGATTCACCTGCTTGTCTTCGAATACATCTCATTTATTAATAAATTGAATATTCTCTAATGTTTTATAATTGGAAGTTCTATATGTCAAAAACATTTTCTATATGATGATCATTGTTTTATAATTGGAAGTTTTATATATCAAATACATATATTTTGTATATGATGATCATTTAGTTTAAGGCGATAGTTAAGTAAAGTCAGCAAAATTCACAATTTTTCTCAAATTTATCTTTTGCGCTTTTTATCACATTTTTTTACGGAAATATATCAAATAAAAATTTATTCATCGGGTCTCATATATTTTAAATACGAATATTTTCTTAAAATGACAGATAAACTATTTATTTAATTAAAAAAATAAATTACCAAACCTACGATGTTTTAAAAATGAAGAAAATTAAGCCAATTTTTTTATGTCAGAATGTTATATAGCTCATAATATCTATTTTCACTATTATTTTACAAAGCAATGGACAGTACTCTAAGCTAAATGCATTTTTTTACTTACAATTTATGTTTAAAAAACACCGATATTAAAAAAATATTTTATTATTTATATTTTCGTTGAGCTCCTACTCCGTGAATAACATGCTACTTTTCCCGGTGGACGTTTGTTCTAGACGGAAAAAAATATTATGTAATTATTGAGAAAAGATATATCTATAAGGTAGAATAAGAATTTCTTACTTCGGTTTACCAAGGTGGTGTCTCTTTAAGTGAAAAACATTGTTTTTTTCGTATTGTATCAGCTTAATTTAGTTAATGTTGATAATAGCTTGAGAAAATTATAAATGCCAACATAAAATTAGTGATAAATATATTCACATTTAAGTAGGTAAGTACTAACGATAAGACAAAATTATGTCAACTCTAAGTGAATTTTATCGATTATTTATTTATATAATTAATAAAAATTAACTTAGTTATCACTACTTTTGTATTGAAAAATATCAACATGTTTCAGGGCCTATGGCCCCTCATCAGAAAATAATTGAATACCAACAAATTAAATTCAAAAATCGAAGTATAGACAATCAAAATATATTAAAAAATATACATGGAAAATGAATAGTAATAAAGTCCCTACCAAACATGAAAATTGATTTAAAACATAACTATTTGTTTAAAGAACCTGATTATTAATAATACTCAATTTACTATTATCACGTTTTCTTATTTTCAAAATTTCTAATTTATCAAACTGTGATTCTGTATAATTTGTATGTAAAATTTTTAAACCCTTATTAATATCAAAAGAATGATCTATAGCCAAAAGATGGTTAGAAATTTCGGAATAATTATTGTTATTTAAACATCTTACGTATTCTTTAACTTTCTTTATTATTTTTCATTTTTCATATATAATTTTTTCTGTATTCTGATTTTCTATACTTCAATTTTTGAATTTGATTTGTTAGTATACAATTGTATCCTGACGAAGGGGCCAAGGGCTCTGAAAGATGTTGATATTTTTCAATACAAAATTGCTGAAAACTAAAATTATTTTTATTAATTATAATTAATAAATAGTGTCACCACAAAATTATTTTGCTGTTTTTGAAGAAGAGGATAATTTATTTGTTTACTTAATTTTAACAATCCAAATTGGGATGAAAAATTCTCTGCGTTTGAAAGTAAAAACATTTTCTTATTGGATTGTTTTCCAAAAATGCTTGCAAACAAATAAATAAAAAAAAAATAATTTATAAGTGTCATCACTCATGTTAGATTATTTATCACATGGTTACGGTGTTTGTGTGTCAATCAACTGGTCGTCACGTAAATTTTAATTTGTTAAAATTATTTGTATAAGGAAGGAGGAGGAAGATTCCGTAAATAGAAGTCAATATTTAAGTAATTTCATTTTCGATTTCATGTTGATTATGTGCTACAAGACAAGAAATAATAAACAAGCAATTGTATTTTTAATATTCACTATAACTTTCACGATAGTTTAATGTTTTATAGAAAATAAATCAGAAATATTTTAAAAAAAGTCGCATTCCAATAATAATAATTTCGTTGTCTATCTGTCTATCTGTCTCCCTGTAACGTCCGTAAATTCTTTTATATATTTTTTTGTCTTTTTTATTTTATTCTTCTTTTTTTGCCGTACCATCATATAACATTACCGTCATTTTTGACGGATTATAGCCAGTACCTCCATAATTGTTGATTATACGAATTTATGATAGAAAATTTTAGACACAATTAACACAGGAATCTCTGCAAAGAATTCTCAACTAGCTCGATTTAAAACGAATGTCTTATAGCTAGTAGCAAAAACTTTACTGATGGATTCCTGCCTTGATAATAAATATAAAATATTTGAGTAACCATGACCTTAATATCAATAGTATGGATATATGCAATATAAAAGTTTGCATTTTTTTGTCAACAGTTCTGTCGTATTTTATTGCAAAAAGTTAAAGTAGATATCGTTACAGAAATTTATATTGATAATCAAAAGTTCATTTGCTTCAATGCAACGCAAACAAAATGATAAAAACATTGTAAAAAATATATATTTACAAATTTGGGAAGGTTTTTATAATTTTATTTGACTTGTATTAAAGTAAATGAACTATTCGTAATCTATATAAGTTACCTATTGTAATGATAGTCCAATCGATATTAGGTCAAGGTTGATTGAATATTTAAGACTCATTATCAAGGCAGAAATCCACACGTAAAGTTTTTGCTACTAGCTGTGAGACACCCCGAGTACTGTATTTTAAAATACGAAAATTAAATTTATTTAAATTAAATCATTCAAAATGTAGGGAAAATTATTTATAACATATATTAAAAATATAATATGAACTCGGCTATTAAAATTATTGCCCTGAGGCATGTTCATTTTGTGTTCGCACTCTAAAACTTCAAACTCTAAATTTACATATTCATAATGAACGTGAATGTTAACTTTGAGTATGACAATATCCCTTGTCAAGCTGTCATGGGACTATTAAGACTTCGTGTATTAAAATTTTCACTCGACTCAACAAATTGACGGAGAGGCATTATCAACTAAGACATTTGATTTTAGCCTTCTCTTATTCAACAGATAACAGCTACCCAACTTAATACCAACTTCTTTCTAATGGTAATTAAAAAAGAAATCCACAAATTACGAAAGCTTCGCTTTAAACGGTCGTTAGTGTACTTTTAAATTAGGACAATTTCATGGAACATTGAAATGTTTCGTTAAAATCTGTAGTAAATTTAGAAAGTATTTATTTTAAATGGCGCACGAATTTTCAAGATAAGCAGTAATTGTGCCTGAAAATGGTCTTGTTAACGTGTACCGAAATAAAATCCATCCACTTCACATTTTAACGATTTCATCAAACATTTGAGGAAACGAAAAATTTCCCTGAAAACAACGGCCAGCCTTTAAATTTATAAAATGCCCTCATAAATATCAATTACGGTATAAATTTCAGTTTATTCCTATCATGATAAGGGTGCCGGGTTTACGTATTTAAGCACGCATCGTAATTTCGAAACGGTTCGCTCTGGCATTTTTATATTGGGAGGGGATAAAATATTACACTGTTAACCAAATATAAATAATATTTACCAAGCATTACGCGGTCGTGCCGCACGAAAGCGGTTAACTATTCTATATCGCAGTCGTATTCGGCCAGAGGTCGCGATTGAAAATGGAATTGATTTAATTTAACGGATTTCTCCGTAAAAGGCCCTCGAGGGAGGCGTCAAACATAATTTAAGATTGCTAACTCGGATGGATCGGGAGAGTAGAACAAAGAGAAACTTCCACATTAAATCAATTGCGTGAAATTTATATCACCAGTTGGCATAATGTAAAACGTTGTAGCAGGATTATTTGTCTGTCGAAGTAATCTGTCAAAGGATTAGTGATGGGTCTGCTCTGTAATAACTACTACATTATTATTTGAAGTGTACACTTCACACCTTTCGAAGTGTAGTGGACACTTCAAACAACTCACACTTCAATGTTATTTCAAAGTACGTACTTCAAATCGCATATTTAAAATTTTAAAAAGGAGTGTGATGTTTTTCATATGTGAAATTTTTGGGAAGTCGATGTAGATAAGTGAAGAAATTTTTTGAAACTGAAACAACCTGCCTCCCCGTGGTTTAGAAAATTTTTGAATTGATCAAAGACATCTCTGAAAATTGATTGAAACAAACCCAGAACTTGAAAATGTTGGGACCGAATCATGAATAGGCCAGACACTGAAATAACACCCCCCATGGATTTGAAAATTTTATTGTATTAGTATACTTTTTAGGTAGTAATTCTTGTAGGTAATTGTACGAGTAGTTGATACAATTTTGTAGTACTATAGTTAGTTCACTTCATTAGTACTACGATTTTGTAGTTCTACAGTTAGTTCACTTCGCGTAGTTTATACTACAAATGAAGTACACTTTGTAGTCTTCAAAGTGGTGAACATAATGTGTGTGTCTTCATTTTAAAATGTAGTGTTTCCCTTCGCTACTAAGGATGCAAGATTTGCGGTAGGTAAGAGAGTTTTAGTGTCAACTCTATTGTATGGAAGTGAATGTCTTTCATCTTACAAAGCCTTTTCACTTGAATTTTGAGATGATCTGATATCTCCTCTCCTGTTATTTTCTAGATATCTCGTGACTTGGTCAAAATTTTGCAATTTTTAGGCCTATATTGTATAAAAAATCAAATATTATTTTCAAATTCAGTTTCTCACGGGTTTGTCATGTTGGGGGATGAAATGAAACGCTTTTAAAACGCAATCTTTTACTGAGCACGATTTGCTGGACCCAAGAAACCTGTCATTAGGGTAGAAATTGGGTCATCCTTTTCAAGGATATGATATACTATTTATTATTGGAACTTATAAAAGTACATATATGAAACTATTATTTCATTCATTCCCATGAAACTTTCTCTATGTACCGAGGTAGAAAATAATGTACACAGTGAATTTATAAATTCTATAAGATTAAAAAAAAACTACAGGCACTGATTGAAAAATAAAATACCATAAAAGTAAAATTCGGATTTTTAAATCCGATAAGCAATTTGTTAATTAATTATAATTTTTAAATATTTTTTGCAAATTTTCTATATACTATTTACCAATTTAAAAAATAAAAAATATATTTTTCCAGACAGGACATGCTACATTTAAGATATTTCATTTTTAACGTTTTTTGTGTCAGAAAATCGTGCAACGGGTATTTTTTTAGGTATTTCATTTGTACATAAATACATGACCCTTTTATCAGATAAAACGTGCATCTGAGAGAGTTGCATCTTCTTTGTTGCGGCGGGGAAGCTTCACGGGAATGGACATTACACGGATTTTTTTTTTTAATTTTTCAATAAAATCATGGTTTATATGTATCTTAATAAGTGCCAATAAAATTTTTTTAAATAAATAAGTAGCTTCTTATAAAAAAACCACCCAATTTTCACCATAATTTCAGGCTACCGGAAAAGCAAAATAAATATTTGACTTATAGAGGCCATTACAATATGTGATATATATGCAGTTTTAAAAAAAAAAATAGTGAATTATTTTTCATTTAAAGATGACCTGGTTACATTGTTATCATGCTCTCCTAGCTGTATGGTGACATCAGCGTAGTCCGATCAATCAAAGTTGGTAGGCTACGCTGATTAGGTCACGTGCATGAAAGACCAGAATCCAGCAAATAAGGGCGTTCTAACGACAGGACGGCCGTAGGAGAAGGGAGATTGGAACTGCGCTGGCAAGATGATGTCGTTGCGGACTTCATTTCTAATAAGAAAATGTAAAAGAAAACTATCAAAGTCGGTCATCATTACCCAAGCTACATAGACTTGGCAATGATACTGAATTATTTTTCCCCAAAGGTTTTTTGATTTCTAAGCTATTTGTATATTAATAGATTGATAGTTAACTTTGTAAAAACCACTACCAGATTTTAGGTCTACCGGTTTCGAGACGTACCCGTCTCTTTGTCGGGACCAACACTACACCACTACATTCACAACACTACACACCTCAACCATAGTATTGTTACACTTCCACCAATAATTGATCACATGCGTGTTAGTCTTGTTAGGGACAAACATGCACTGATTAACCTAATGAACCATCAGGGATCTACCGAAAGAGAGTGAGAGGGGGCGGCGTCTAAAGTGGGTGTTACCCATCTTTTGTGAACATTAAATTGAAAATTTGTTACCCACCCGGGGTCAAAAGTGGGTAACAATACTATGGTTGAGGTGTGTAGTGTTGTGAATGTAGTAATGTAGTGTTGGTCCTGACGAAGAGACGGGTACGTTTCGCAACCGGTAGACCTAAAATCTGGTAGTGGTTTTTACAAAGTTAACTAACAATCTGTTATAATGTCTAACCACAAAGTTAATGCTTTAAATATTAATAATATTAATGATATTATTTGTATATTTCTTTGATTTTCCTTCTTTTCCTTAACATGATAACTATGGAATATCCTCTGATAATTTACAATTTCAGACTGTTCAGTAAAATGTTTGGCATTATATTTCTTTAATTAAGTGTTGTAACGCATCCCTTTTAACGGAAGCGGAGGTGGAAGACCAGAGTTTGGCCTCCGCGAAAGCGGAGGAAAACGGAGGCGGAAGCGGAAGTTGGTTAATAAAGAAAGAAAAATCGAAAAAAATTTACTTATTAGTAATCAAAATTAATCAGAGGCAAACTACATTTAACAAACGACAGTTTTGCAGCTTTGTCACTTTCTAAGCGATTTCTTAAGTTTTCGTAAATAAAACCAGCTACATTAAACCCGGCTCATTTATTGCAAAAACGACGGAATTTTCAGATATTTGTTTTCAAAACAATGAACACATTCATTTATTTGAAATTAAATGCGGCTATTAAAATCGTATAGCTTTGAAACTTTTGAATACACAACAGTTTTAGGCCAAAAATCGATAAAAAATTAAAGAAGTTGGGCATATGCCTTTTTCTGAAAATGTACACCTTTTTTGATTGTCGCGTTATGTGTATGCGATGTCGCTGGGATAAATGTCTTCGAGTCCTTGTGAGACGTCGATTCGAAGACATTTATCTCTTATTTTAGGTAGCACAACCAAAAGTTACATTATATTATATTAATAATTTTATTACATTAAAGCGTTCTCAATTATATTTATCATCTCCCTAGACATCTTAATGTAGATATCAATTATCACAATCGCGCCAAAGAAGTATTACTTCTATCGCACGAACATAAGTACACGCTCCTTAAATTTTCATTTAGTTGAATGTACTCTACACCATTTTAATAATTAAGTATAGTTTTACTGTATAATACTTTAGATTACAACACAAACATCACTCTTGTATCTGATGAAAATTGAAGGCATGTAACGTTAGCAATTACATTATATTTATATTTCTCCATTTTTCCTTGATGGGGTCTATTGATGAGGTCCATCCTCCTTAGATATGAAAGCGAAGCCCATCTTTTGTAAAATCCATCAAAGTAAAAAAGGATTCTGTCAGAATAGCGTACTCAGAAATTCACTTGAATGATTGATATTACAAGTTTTTAGAGAAGTGCCTTCGCTGGTGAACCCTTTTTCGATGACGCACCATTCATTCTTACCTGTCACAAGAGACAGTAATCAAATTACTTCGGGAAAAATCAGTTTCATAAGAAAGTTGTTAGAGTGCCAAAGGAAATATGTATGATTGTACGAAGATTTATGTAGGTACTTAATAACACCATACTCGACAAATTGTCACCTTTCATTGCCGCAATTCTAGTACTAATTACCAGTCAAATTCTGTTATTAGCAGAATATTAAAGACTGGTAATGTATGTAGTTATATGGTTGACATTTTCAATGACAATCTAGTGAAAAAAAAAAACACATAAATAGACAATACTACCTTCATTACTAACTTCCACTATTAATATATATATGTAATGATGTGCAATTTACTTTATATACATTACTGCTTTGTACTTTATATTTTTAATTTTTATACTCATATTAAACTGCTTATACCTGAAATTGTTTTATATAATGGGCGTGAACAAAAACAAAACACTTTTGCAGGTCTGGTGTTTAATTGAATTTTTTTTTAATCATGCTCATACTGTGGTGGTCTGCTGTGACTCTTTCACCGACCGCCGTAGCTTATACTATGTTACCAATAATAAGTTACATTTTCCTTTTGTTGTTACTGTCTCATCAAAGTTGAGAACTTGTGTTGTTATTGTTATTGTAGTTTTTCTTTGCTAGCCAAATAGCCGAAGTAATCCACCTTCTCTTATGAAGCTTACTACTAGATCCAACAAGCAGATAGTGTAGGAGAGATGGGAGAGTAATTAGGTCATTCGTACTTATTGTTATTTCTCTATTTATTTACACTATATAACAATTTTTGTTGTCATTTAAGTACCTATATTTCACAATCTTTGGTCTCAATACTTAAATACTTGAGAGGGTAACAGAAGCGTGGTACGGAGCGGGCGACAGAATGAATTTTGGTCTGTGCTTGGCCAATGCCTGGGCCGCTGGTCGCGCGCTTTCTGATTCCGGTGTTGCCAAGGTTAGGACGGTACCATTTTATATTATTTTTAGTGGTAGGTGCATACTTGACTTAAATGAGTGTATTTTCAAGAAAATTATTTAAGTAGATAGATCATGCAATGTTGTGTTGTCATGATAATATTGCTGTCTTGGGTCAAATAATTTGGTTAATAGATTAGGCACGCAATGTTGCATCAATCGACTATCAGTTTGATGCTTCATCAGCAACCTTGTTTTATTGCATCAGAGGGGATATAAATATATATAGAGGCTGGAACATGAAAAAGGACGGTAAATTGACAGGCTTCATAAAGTCTTCATGGAAGTCTAATTGCCGGCCTTGCTATGCTCTCGTCTAAGAGTACCACTCATCGTGCGTGTTCTATCTTACGCTGATCTTTTATTAGAACATCTTTACTTGCTACCGGAGCATATCCTCGGTAATAAATGAACAGTAACACGCAAAAGTAACACATATTTCACTCTACAACCACTTAATCCCCTAAAAATCTAAAAGCTGTCATTCTTGCCGGGTAAAAAAAGTTGTTTTGACAAATCATTTTAATTTGCACCACAACCTTGAGATTAGATTTTTTTTATTAATTTTATTAATTCACATTAATTTTAGATTACAGCCACATCCAAGACCATGCTTCGTTTATAAATTAATGCGAGGCAATTAAAATTAACGCGTCTCTTTTAAAATAAGCAACCCCATTATTTATTTTCACTTGTCAAATCGAGTTCACTCATAATACTGGCAAAAACTATGAGTATTCTTCAAACCAACTTACTTAAACGAGTCACAAATTTTCTATAACATTAAAGGCCTTAAATTTCTGCAAGGAATATAACTAAAACACTAGAATACAAATAGGAATACAAAAGAGTAGGATACAATACAAATTTTATTTATGTATCGAAGTTGAATATTCGTTTATTGTCTATCATTAACAATTTCAAATGAAAAATCTAAAAGTGTCTGTCGAAGTTACTATAAAATTATAAAAATATACATTTTCTCATAATAACACATCAGTTCTTGTAAATTACTACCCTAGTACTCCAGTGGACATTAAATTTTATTCTTGTATCGAGGAATTACGGGTTCGTTTCCTGCTAAGGTCACAGTAAGTTATCGTTATATTCTCCTGTCTGGATATTTAGCGTTATCGTGACAACGATAGCGGATAACATTTTCGTTAGCGTTGTCGCACTCAGGGATAACAAAGAAAAAAAGAATATTTAATATAATAATGATATTTTATCCAATTTCATAAATGCGAGCAATATTTAACATTGAAAAATTAATACATTTTAGCTTACACGGTTTAATAAAATAAATTAACCGGTCTATCCAAAGTTTCCCAATTATGGCATTAACTTTTATTTTAAAATTTGTTGATCTTAACTAGTTATGTAATTGCTTAATGTAAATATACGTAAAAAAAATTACGGAGCTAGACATGTAATAAAAATATATAATTATAAATTAATTTTCATTTTTATTTTTTGCAGCTTTTTGTTTTGTTTGAAATGTTTGGACCCTGTGGTGAATAACAAACATTGATGAAGGACGATTGTTTGGCTAAATGATTTTTAATTTTAGTCAAAAGGTGTGGTGTGAAGTATAGTCTTTTGCGTGTAAAATTAAAGTTTTTTAAAAGGTTTTAGTAGACTATATATACAAAGTCGAATATCATTTTTATTCGCTACACATTTCTTCCAGTTGAATAATATTAACCAAACAATAATTTTGCGTAATAACTCATTCAGGTATCGCGTAAAAAATAAGCGCCACCCCTCTTCCACTGGGAACCACATCCCATCACAAGATATCCAATGATTTCCGTTCCAAATTTTGCTAAGAAGCATTCTATGACCCAAATTTTTCTTTCCTATTACTAAAACTTGAGTCCGGGCAAAGTCGGTTTTAGGGGATTAAGTGGCTGTAGAGTGAAATATGTGTTACTTTTTCGTGTTACTGTTCATTTATTACCGAGGATATGCTCCGGTAGCAAGTAAAGATGTTCTAATAAAAGATCAGCGTAAGATAGAACACACACGATGACTGGTACTCTTAGACGAGAGCATAGCAAGGCCGGCAATTAGCCTTCTATGGAGACTTTATGAAGCCTGTCAATTTACCGTCTTTTTTTATGTTCCAGCCTCTATATATATTTATATCCCCTCTGATGCAATAAAACAAGGTTGTTAAGGAAGCATTAAACTGATAGTCGATTGATGCAACATTGTGTGCCTAATCTATTAACCAACTTGTTTGACCCAAGACAACAATATTATCATGACAACACAACATTGCGTGATCTATCTACTGAAATTATTTTGTTGAATACACACATTTAAGTCAAGTGTGCACGAATTTATTGAGTGAACGCAAATGACAAAATAAATATTTATTAAATACTTTCTTATATACCTAGAAGTACTTCAAAAGCCAACAATACTTCTAGTTATATTTTTTTTATTAAAATTTTAAGTTACGTAATATTTTTGCTAACCTCTTTGAAAGCTTACGTAAACAGGGCTTATATTTTCATAATTGAAAGTTTAAATTAATTTAAGTAAATATTCTTAGAAATTTTCACTAGCTAATTAATTACCCTGAAATTTACGCACTACAGAAGATGGTTTCACAAGAAATGTTTTTCTGAATATTACTGGATAAGATTTGTCTGTATTAATAAAGAAAACAAACAAAATAATTAAGGAAAATATGAACGCGTAATGTTGGATGAAAATTTTATATAAATGTTTCCCCTTCTACTCCATCCAGTTTAACCCTCGCTGTATCACATGCTCGCATTAGCGGGTGAGTTTGGGGTTGTATCTAATCGGAAAATTTATCTAAAATTTCGAATTAACGAACCACTTAGAATTCATTTGTTTCATTCGGTGGGCTGGGTGTTTTTACTTCCACAATGGAAATGGCGTGATTCTAGTAACTTCATTATTTTCGTTCACGAAGCAATATGGATGTTGATTCGCCTGGCCCGGGGGCGAAAGGTCGGGTGTATCCGGGAAATTTTTTGATAATTAAAACGGGACCAAACCATAATAAACAAACACTTATTTTCAGTGGAATTAATAATTTAATGAAAGTGATTGCATTATTTATCTTAATAAAAATACTTAATTTTTTGTGAGAACACATTTTTTTGAGATGTTGAAATCTCAGAGCATGGTTCTATGATATTTAAAAAAAAATTGAACCAATTAATTAGGAATACATACAGAAAATATAAATTAATCGAAATATTAGGTTGAAAAATAGCTACTGTTTATTTTTTTTTCAAATATCAAATTGCGTACCAAAAGTATAAAAAATTGATTGAGGTTATACTTTACAAAATATATTTATTCTTTTATTTAATAACAGTCCTTCAAAATATAAAATCAATTAGGTAAAAGTGATCATTTTTGACACCTTCGTATAAAAATTCTTCGAGTCAAGACCGGTTGATTTTTATCGCAGAGGCATCGAAAAACTTGTTGAACGTTGGCATGAAGTTGTAAATAATAATGGAAAATATTTTGTTTATTGCACCTTGTCGCACTATGTACTAGGACAAGGGAGTGAAGATGATGATGATGATGACATAATTTACTTTGTTTGTCATCAAAATCATCTGATAACCATCTGGATTATTTATGTTTCTTCACAATTTAACTGTTTTTTCATTAAAAAATTAAATAAATTAGTTGTACTATTCCAGATATTCCAGATTAATTATATTGAGAAGAATTATTTTATCCTGAAGCTCCTTTTTTGTATATCTTTCTGAGTGATTCATCTTTTTTTTTTCAATTATAACAAATTTCATAAAAATGCAAGAGGAACATATCTTAGATCGATATCTAAGCTGCCACCAAAACTTGACTTCTGGATCTTCGTTTGACTGTTAGACTTCTCTTCTAACTGAATTAAAAAAGAATTAAGGCAACTTGATTAATTAGTAAGCGTTAGATTTATCCATTGCATTATCTTCAGTGGCATATCTATTTCATTTGTGATTCAACATTTACTGCTTGGAGTCAACTTTTAGGATGTGGGAATTAGAGAAATGAATTTTTTTACTTATTTTCGGAACATATTTGACAAATTAAATGTACGTTCATGTGTAAATGATTGTAAAAAATGACATATTTACATACCTCGTAAAAATTTGTTAAACTAATAAACCTAATAATATTGTAACGAGGCTAAAAAAAATTATGCACTCATGTCAAGTGACAGTTGTTTGAAGTTGTCACAATACTATCGAAGAATCGAAAACGGTCTACAATATTCTAGGCCTTCGGGAAGCATCTGAAACATTCGAGAAACATCTACAAGAATCTAGAAGCCATGAGAAACGTCTCTTAAACATTTAGAAAAGCTAGAAAGTACAAAGTACCTCGACAGGAATATAAATACGGGCCAGACCGCGCGCGAGAAGTTGTTGTTTTAGCGCGCTTGACAGCGAAACCAAAGCGAAGGGAGCCGCGGGCTGCGGAAGCCGGGTGGCTAACTGAGCGATAATTCGATAGCGTATTCTAGTTAAGTTCTCACGTTGCGAAATAAACTTAAGCGAATAATACGTGCGGAAATTGGATGGAATGTTCTAGTGAATATTGAATAAAGTGTTCAAGCGACAATAAAATGTCTATTTACGAGTGATAAATTACGAAATAGTTTAATTTAAATTATTGATTAATTAATTTATCAGTTATTAAAAAATCCGTAATTAAATTCCAGCGTTTTTATTAATTTCTCCTGCAGCCATGACACGTTACAATATAAAATATTGGCGCCATTTAAACCTTTTTGAATATTTTGTACTTGCGTCGAATTGATACTTAGCAGTCGATTTGTTAAGTGATATTACAAGTTGAGATTGGTGTCATTTAAATGCAATTTTTAAATTATGTTATTCTTCTGGGTCTATCAAGAATTTCAGTCAGCGTTATGGCGTTAACCCAGGAATATTAATAGCAACATAATAAATATTTCCATTGTCAACAGATTTAACAGGCAAACTAAACCAATTTAAAATGTGAATAAAGCATACGGTCATTTTACGAAATTGCGTTTTTAATACGAAGTTTATGACGTCTGTAAAACCGTAATTTAAAATGTTATTTTTCCAGTACGTTTTCACAAAAATGTAATCTTTTCTTAAAATCTTACAGTTCAACCATAATTTTCGGTCATTCTGTATTGGAAAAATTAAATGTTTTGCAGTGCTTTTGCCATTGTAATAAAATTAAAATCCCTTTTATTTCGCTTATTGAAATATTTCCAAGCCCTTTAATACAAAGTTGATTGGTACATAAGTATAATACGTGGCATTCAACCGGTACCTTTGTACGGTTGTACGATAAAGCCTAAATGACCTAAGAAAAAATGGGATTATATTAAATTTTATAGGTATTTCTTTTATAATGTCATAAAAAATTTATATTTCATAGATGACGGTTTAGAAATTGCTTCACTTGAACTTGAATGAGTGCTTTTCTTCTTTTCTTTTCTTGGTTTCTTCTACGTTGTATTCTCTTCCATCTTTCTAAGAAGAAGACGATATCGGGAATTGGTTTGTAAGGAATTATCTTGATAAAAAGTAGGTGTTCTACTGAAGATTATTTATTGTCATGTAACATGATACATTACAGTCAAATATAACAAATTTGTTCATTTTTAATAACGTTGGTAGGTACCTACCTATACTTTGAAGCAATTCATTACACTGTTAGCCATTTAAAAATAACAGCTGATCAGGACGGCTCACAAAACCTGGATATGTACTGTTCAGGATCTATCAGGATGTACACAGGATAAAAAATTATAACCTAGAAATTAAAGTGATATAATTCAAATCTAAAAATATTTTATGTAGCCTTCTAAGACTGAAATATTTTTAGAACAGGCTTGAAAATATTAAGTAGCAAGTGGGATTGATTTCTGTAGAGCTAAATAAATTATATTTATTTTGATATGTTGTAATGTTTTTTAATGCTTTTTGGTTTTAAAAAAAAATTCTACTAAATACCACAAGTGTAGTGGTTATGGCTATCGCCAAGTGATCCAGTGGTCGATGGTTTGAGCCTCATTCCAGGAAACATTAGCAAGTTATTCTTATTTTCATAGCAAAAGCGTTCGGCTTATTTTGAAAATAAGTGAGGATATTGATGCGACACGAGTTCCTTGTTCGCATCAAAATACATATCCTACAATTTTACCTCTGAGGCAACTGAAATCACTTAAGAAAATATGCAATTCCATTTAAATTTTGCACAATTCACTGTCAAAAAAATAGTATAAATATTCTGGAATTTGTTATTATTATTATATAGGAATTATTTTATAGGAAATAAAATAATGGCCATTATGAAATATTACATTATTATTATTTGAGTAGCTTATTGGTCTTGTGGTTAGGACTCTCGCTTCGTGATCCAAACGTCGCTGGTTCGAATCTCATTCCAGACCAGCAAGTTAGTCCTATTTTCATAGCACAAGCGCATAGCTTAGTTTTAAAATAGTAAGAATATTGATGTTACATGTATTCCGTGTTCGCATCTCTATTTAAAAAAAAATTACATAATATTCTCAAAGACATAATATCTTCAAAAAATTTAACCATGTATTTCATTTACCTAATTAAGTTCACCTAATCCCAAATTATAATTTAAGTAGAAAGTAAGAATGGGTATCTAAGCTGATAAATTATTAAAAACCGTTATTATATAATATAATATAATCAGTATACAAAATATTCGCGATGGGCCAATCCGCTATTGTGGCTATGATTGTGTGGTTGGTATTTGACCATAACGATGATTGGTTACTGATATAAAACTGTGAAGATTTAAGCTTGTCAACTAACGAATAATCCTTTTCCATTCATGGTAACAATCCTACTCAAATCTCTCAATCAGCCATAATCAAGCCTATTTTCAAGGTAATTACTATAAAATATAAGGCAAAAAATTATGGGCCATGTATCGTTTGCGCGATGAATTGTTTCTATGTTTGTTCCGAATACCACAAAACCATTCTCTTAAGACGTCTCTTGATATTTATTTTGGTCAGTCATTAGATTTGGATATCAGGTGTCCGTTTTAATTTACTTTTAATTTAAATATCATATATTAATAAAGTTAAAAAATTATATTAAGTTTCTGTATTTCCTTTGTAATGATATTTATTTTTAAATATTGTGAAGATCAGATAAATACAAGTTAATACAGAGATCTCTTCAGTATACATAAGTGATACTCTTTGGGTCCCTCACGTAGATATTATTTATATGTTTTTATAATAGTTTATTAAAATATTTATTATAATAAAACTTACACAATCGGTACCTACTGTAATTGCGTTTTCGCATCAAATCATAATTGAACACAAAAAATATATATTCCAGTAGAATTTTACTTGCTCTAGAAGTGAAAAAAAACTCGCCTTAAGATGGCTGGGGATTTGATCTTTCTTCCGAGAATATACAAAAATAGCCGTCTTTTTCGCAATACAAGGACTTACATAACTCATAACAATATATTTAACGATGTAGACCTTTTTATGGTTTTTATAACTATTTTCCTCGCAATCTTTAAAATAATGAAAATAATTGGAGAGAAAAATGTCGTGAATCCTTGTTAAAAATATTATTATTTTATATCTACAATCATATTTTATCAATATTCCAAATTCAAAAAAGGATACTTCCTAGCCTCTGACCTTCCGATCTTTGAACTAGTGAAGGCACTTTATATTTTATATATTTAAGGGTACACACGTTTCCAAATATAGCTTTTGCGCCTTGAAATCCGGCTACTTATAAGTTTTTTTTTGTGTTTTATGTTTAAATTATTTTACTGCTTTTTGAGTGATTTGCGATAAAAACGAGTTAAAATAAGGTAATTAAAAAAACTGGCACTTAATTGTTAATTGTTCGGAGAATATATTTCTTCTGAACGAAGGTTTGAACTTTGTGGTGACATTATTTTAAAATAAAAAACAAATCACTTTGTTTTCACCACTTTATTAGATATAAAATCTACATCGAGGACCATGTTCTCTTCTTCAGGATTGTTTGTGTACTAAATTGAAAAAGTTAAACTATGCAAGTGTGAAATGGTGCGGGGGTTGGTGAGGGGAGTGGGGGGGATTGGAGGTGTTAATTATGGAATGTCATCTGAAGGGAATGGAATCTTAAGTGGAAAAATATTCAGTAGTTGGTTGCGCACAAATTTTGTCTGGTTATTTATCATATTTGAATTAATATTGTACAAGAATAGTCTACTACAGTTGTGGTATAATTTTCATTCTGCAGCCTACCAATATTTATGACATGATTCTTAAATAAGTTCGTAAATCTTGTGTTTTTTTCCAACTTTCCGAGAGACCATTTAGCGCTGTTCACGAGTGGCTGGAAAATTGGCAAGAAAATTCGTAAAAGTCAAGATGTTTGAGAAAAATCCCAACAAAGCGCCCTCTCGCGATGAAATATACAACCTACTTAGGCGAATAAGAAATTGGCGCCCTAAAGCATTATGGCTCATTCCCCAAACGACACCGCTCTCGCAGGCCGACCCATACGCCATGTGCCGCTAATACCCCCCGGCCTACCTGCGGATTTGCTTACTTCACTCTCCCTTATTCACAGATCACGAATCACGAGGCGCGGATCAGGGGTGGCAGCCAATCTAAAATTATTTTATTTTGTTAAATCTCTGAAATATCTATCAGAACGGTAGTACTGGATTTTTTGTCACAGAGACATTATTAATCAATTAATGTATATTATGGATGTCTCACAGAGACGAAACTAGTAGGTATAGAAGTCATCTTTGGTGTATATCGGACTTACGACCGATCGTATGGTAGGCTTAAGTGATCACTTTACACATATGTAATGTTCGCCATTTCCACCATGATAGAATATACCATGTCTTACTAATTTTTGGAAGTTGTATATATTTGGATTATATGACACACATCACGTATGTGTTCTAACAACCTATTATACCGGCCTGTGACAGCCATTTTCCTTCCCCCTAAATCCCCACAGATGTCGCTCATTATTTTTGATATCGTTAATGTCGCTCAATGAGACTCCCACAATTGATTTTACGGAATTGTGAAAGTGATCGCTTAAGCCTACCATACGATCGGTCGTAAGTCCGATATACACCATAAATGACTTCTTTACCTACTTTCCCATAATAATAATAAAATACAGTTTCGTCTCATTGAGCGACATTAACGATATCAAAAATAATTAGCGACATCTGTGGGGATTTAGGGGGAAGGAAAATGGCTGTCACACGCCGGTATAATAGGTTGTTACAACACATACGTGATGTGTGTCATATAATACAAATATAAACAACTTCCAAAAATTAGTAAGACATGGTATATTCTATCATGGTGGAAATGGCAAACGTTACATATGTGTAAAGTGATCACTTAAACCTACCATACGATCGGTCGTAAGTCCGATCTACACCATAAATGACTTCTATACCTACTTTCCCATAATAATAATAAAATACAGTTTCGTCTCTGTGAGAAATCCATAATATACATTAATATCTTAAACTTCCTCACTCTCTTGTTATAATCTCTAACGGCATGAGACTTGGTCCATCACTTTAGGGCAAGAAAGCAGGTGGCAGGTCTTAATAGAGGTCAAAATAAAGTATATATTACATAAGATTATTAATATAATTTTTTTAGTATTTACGTGAAAGATTGAGCCATTTACTGTACAATTTATAAGGTGAGCACCTTATATAGATGCGATCTTCCATTTGATTCTCTAAATGATGTCAATAAATACATCGTAATGATTTCTGTGTTCAAGATATATTAAGGATGTCGCATAGAGACGAAACTCTTTTTCAATATGGAGAAAAATATGAAAGTTTTTTTTGGGTGTTTATAGGGCTTACGACCTATCGTACGGTAGGTTTAAGTGATCATTTTACACAATGTAACGTTCACTCATTACACCCATGGGTGGAAATGGACAGAGTTGGTGAACGTTACATTGTGTAAAGTTATCACTTACAATAGCGGTACGACAAGTCGTTAGCCATATTAACACACAAAAAGACTTTCATAACTACTTTCCATTATGAAAAATAGCTTTGTCTCTATTAAACATCTATAATATGTCTTAATTAATAATGTTAATCTGAATTTCTAAGATCGTTTAAATGTTGCACACTATGCGTTATGGTGTGCCTATTCATTACATCCATTCTAAATTTTGAGACATAAATAACGATTATTTAAGCAAATTGAAATATTTAAAATGCAGAGAATATAACCAGAGAAAAACGCTCTGAACGCTCAAACAAGCTGAGTGAATGGAAACTTCGATATCTCAGAACCAGGGAAATATTTCCAGGCAAGCCCACCGTAGAGTTTTTGTGTCGCAGTAAGCAAAGCGGTGATAGCGAACATGATATCTAACGTCCGTTGAATCGATAAAAAATAAAATATAAATATGGAGAAGATGAAGAATAAAGAACGAAAGACGGAGGGGATTAAAGATAAATAATATTGGGAAAACAGTACGATTTCGCAGATATCTTAAATAAGATTAAAACAAGGAAGCTGCAGTAGGCATGTATGAGAAGCGAGTGTAGATGAGTCCTGTATCATGTGCACACGCAAGTCTACCGGATAAAATCCGAAGGTAAGACGATGACATAGATGAGTGAATAATTTCAATGCAGATTTGAAAGAAGGTGGTGCTCTGAAATGACTTTGATGGTGAATTTCCGCATCATATAAGGTCGCAAAAAGATCTATGAGAAAATTATAGTTAAAAATCAATATATCAATCAGTTAATTGAAAGCCGGACATGAATTCAGAGTTAATACATAGATGATTTAAATGTTAAGTAGGTACGCCTTAAAAGTGTTATTTTGTACAGAAAATTGCGCTTTTAAGGCGTAACTTAACCAGTAAATCATCCAAGTATTGACTTTAAATTCGGACTTATGTATTCAAATATAAATTTTACACTTCTATTTTATAACTAAACCCTATCAAACTCCAATGTACAAAGAAAAGTAAACGAAAAAAGAGGTCTTGGAAGTAAAAGATTGTCATGACTAAAAAATTAAAGGCAGTATTTAATAAAACAAAATAATTTCCCTTTAACACGAAAATATAAAGTTGTCCTTCTTTTTAGAATATTTTTAAATTCATCTTATCTCAGTGAGAAATGGAAAGATTTAGACAGTGACTTAAACAAATAAAGTACTTCTTCTTCAAATGTAGCAAATTTATTTTGTGGTAACATAATTATAATTAATATAAATTAACTTTGTTTAAACCACTTATTTATTGAAAAAAATCAACATGTTTCAAAGCCAAGATGAAGAAGCCATTGGCTTTGAAACATGTTGATTTTTTTTCAATAAATAAGTGGTTTAAACAAAGTTAATTTATATTAATTAAATAAAGTACTTACTCGAAAACACTTTTTTCCAATTATAAATATTTCAATATTGAAGGTGTGAGAAGAAGATGAATCGATAAGTTTTTCCAGAAATAAAGCATTGTTTTTTAAGACATTTGCATCCCTATTTGCCGAGCAGCGAAAGTGATTACCGAGTCACACGTTTCTGTAAGCCCGGCCGCTTATGAAATCACGCCCGCCATAACAAGATAATTTGGACCATGAACGCCATAGGTGTTTAGGGCCATAGCGCTTGTCGGCTTGTACAAATGAGACCTCTTTACACCCAGAACTGGCCGGGCCATCAAATTAAAGAGGCTCTATTTCTTTTAATAAACCGAGAAAGTTCGGGATTATTGCGGTGAATTGAATAAAATGTTAGCTGATTGTTTTAATCCACCCTTCGACTTAAGATGTTCATAGTTCGTATTATCACTCATTGAGTATGTAATATTGTAACACGTTTAAATATAAAATTTGTTAATAATTTATAGAAATTTACTTTTTATACACCACTTTTTTATTTAAAAAATTTCAACATGTTTCAAAGCCAATGGCTTCTTGTATTTCAAGGCCAATGGTAAATATTAAAAAGTTATATACGTAAAATGAATAATAATAAAGTACCTACTTAACATGAAAATTAATTTCCATATATAACTTTTTAATATTTTGATTTTCTATACTTCGATTTTTAAATTTATTTTGTACATTTGTTATCCTGATGATGAAGCCATTTGCTTTGAAACATGTTGAATTTTTTTCAATAAAAAAGTGGTGTATCCAAAGTTAATTTCTATAAATTATTATTATAATGTCACCAAAAAATAATTTTGCTGTGTTTGAAGAAGAAGTAAAATATGTTTATTCAGAAAGTAAAAATTTGCATGAAAACTGCAATTTATTTTCACAATTATCGATGCTGGGATTGATTTTTTCACGTTATACATATTATTTTTGAGTTATAAATAATCACACGATTTCCTGCCTGGAAGATTTCAATTTTATTTATTTAATCGAAATATGAATATTTTTTCTAACCGAAAATCTTGTTTATTCTTGAAATATTATTACGCATTGCGTCATTTATCTGAATTTCTGAAAAATGTGAAGGCTTCTTGCGTTATTTCACATTAAGAGATACATTAGAGTGAACTTACAATGATTATTACGTAAACGTGAATAGTTACAATGAATATTATATAAAGGTGATTTGTTACAATGATTATAATATTTATAAAGGCGATTTGTTAGAATGATTATTATATTTTATGTGCACTGGAGCAATATTAAGTCAAATCTTGTTTTGAACAGTACCAAAGCATTCTCTCTTTATCTTATTATCTCCTGTGTGTCGGTGATGTAACGTAGGTCTACCTGTCATACAAAATATAAAACATCTACCTTATTTACGAAAACTAAAACGTCACATTTTTTGTAATCATCGAATAGACATTTTCACATCAAAATTACTAAATTAAACTGTTAGGAATATACGGATTTTTTAATTAAAAAATATTTATTCATTACTCTCGTATTTTCGGCCAGTGTGTAAGAGAGAGCAGTATATTCTGCATCGCAGTTAAATCGAGCAAGAAAGAGTACGACAATACGATACATTTCATGTATGACAGAGATGGCGGTTGCTTGGCTTTCGGCGAAAGAAAAAACAATATAGAAAGAGTACGATAGAGTCGGGTAACACGTGCTAGACGAAGACGGAGTGCATGAGACTGAAGCGAGCAGGCGATCGCGTCGTTGTATTTAGTTGCTATTGAAACGTCGGCGAAAGCGCACGCAAATTCGATTTGCCATGATTTTATAATAATTTACTAAAATAATGCAAATATGTATATTTACCTTACATAATTATATAAAGGGACCTTTAAAAAGTCTTATCTGTATTGTATATATGTATATTTTATCACATATTAAAAACTATGCCGATTTTTAATCAGGTAACGCTGTGTTACTCCACTGTCCCCAAAGTTTTTTTTTAGCACAGTCTTTTAAGAGTTATTATCTTATGCGCCAGATCCTAATAAGCAGCAAAGGAGCATTTGGAATAGATGGTATAAAATATGGGATAGCCGGGATGTAAGTGATAGTCTTATTGTTTAGCATTAGTTTAGGTCGCTCAAATGGTAAAGGATTTTATAGAGAACATACAGATAGATAGACGGACATTCATTATTATATACAGATAAAAATGCTTCCGTTCATAAAATATGAGTGCAAAATTTAGAAAAAAATGGATACATCCACTAAGAAAAGTCGATGATGGATTTTTATGGATAAGAGTGGCTCACAAATCGTTTCCTGATTGGCACATTTCTCCAATGGACAGGGATGAGGATTAAGAGTCTCAGGAGAGGGTGTGACTGATAAAGGGAAGCGGAAGGGGAAGGAATTTGTTCGCGCAAAACTAAATAGCTTGTTTTAAATTAATAAAACACGAAATTTTTCGCGGAAATCATTAATATTTTCTATTCATTAATTCAGGAAGGTTTTTTGCGACTCATTATGTAGCCAAAATTTGTAGCGTTAACATTTTTAAATACTCACTTCATTTGTACGGTAGGAATAAAATTTTGAGCTTTGAACACGAATACGAAATGGGTCGAAATGATATTTTTCAAAGAAATCTGTATTGTAAATAAAAAGCGGTATTTCTCCGATAGTGTAATAAGATATCGGTCGCAATGTCATGTAACAGAAAGAAATGCTAATCGCTAAGCTATTGGTATTCAGTTCAGCTGCCGTTCGCAGTTTGGCCAAAGTGTAATAGTGACCAATTGATTTTTATTAGTATGAGATCAGATTTGATTCTTGGATTCCAATGAAATAACATTTGAAATCCATTTATCTGTTAGAAGGATATTTAAAAAAAAAATTGAATATGTAATATAAAAAAATAGAAAATCGTTATGTATGATGCATTGTATCCTTCTTTGTTCTTTTTTAGGAAAGAGAAATTTAAAAGTCATTCAGTGATAATTAATACTTAAATTGTATTGAAAAATTATGTATGATGCATTGTATCCTTCTTTGTTCTTTTTTAGAAAGAGAAATTTAAAAATCATTCAGTGATAATTAATACTTAAATTTTATTGAAATATTTAACACGAATACATTTTGGTTCTTCATTTCAACGAAAAAATAATAAACTACGATTAATTATCCATCTAAGTTTATATATTTAACCAATCGATTTTGGAGAAAATATTTTCATGATAATTCGCGATAAAAACAAATCTCAAATATTTCAATAAAACCTTTTGTTTACAAAGATTAAATAATTATATTTAATATAATAAAATTTAAAAACGAATCTTTTACCTGACCGCATAAATATAAATATACTATTAAAAGGGAAAATGATTTTAAATATCACAAATAATTCGAAATATTTTTAATTCTTGTGGCTAAAATTATTTGGAATTATTATCATGTAAAAATGAAAAACCTATAATAGTTTAATTTATCATTTTTGTTTATTAAATACAATAAAAATGAAAATTTAAATTTGATTTAAAAAAATGATGATAAATTGAATTTTAAAGTATAAGGTTATTATTAATATAAATTAACTTTGTTTAAACCACTTATTTATTGAAAAAAATCAACATGTTTCAAAGCCAATGGCTTCTTCATCTTATAAGGTTATTATTTAATGTCAAGAATTAGATTTTATTCACCCTTGTAGAAGAAACTGTTTTTTTCGAAACCAATTGTTGATAAAAAATAATCAAGTGGTTATATTAAAATAAATCATTATATTTAAATTTGATTGATGGGAAAAACTGCTATATTGATTCAGCTTTGAAAGAATTGAATTAACAAAGAAAAAAATATAATTTAATAATTATTTATTTCTCAAAATCTTGTGGGAATTAGAAGCCCACTACCGCTTTGGCTACAGGATACCAGATCCAGAATGAAAATCTTTGAAGATCCCAAGTATATATAGATTTCTGATATTCCACGTAGCTTATTTCAAAACTTTGTATCTTTGCGTTGGTCGTGTCCATTGTGTAGCCAGATATTTTTCTGTTGTAGCTAATTCATGTTGCTCAACTTTTTACATGGATACAGCATCAGTCCTTCGCTTAACTCTCAACCTTATTAATTAAACTTTTATTTTGAAATAACGAAATTTTCATGGTGATTATAGTTCTATGCTGCTAAATTTGCTCCACATTGAACAATATTAGATTTTTTTAAATAATGAAATATAATAAAAAAAACATGTAGTCGAGAGTGTTTAGCAATCTGGAGGTTTAAACATGTTTTAGAAAGATTGTGAAGCCTGTCGAATACGCGAATATATACCAGAAGGGTCGAAAAATTGAGTGCTTGCATAAACTGCATCGCAGCCACGTTGACAGTTCAGTCAGGTTTCTTGAAGTAGGGAAAGCCATAGAACCGGACAAAAAAGATAGCGAAATGTGCATCCATGCGATAGACGATGGTATAAAAAACATTACCAGAAATAAGCAAAACATTCAAACGGACCCAAAATTGTAGCGATCCTGCTAAAGTTTACGTTAAGGTACAGTAAATTTAATAATAAAAAAGTGTTTGATTTGGACCCTACCGCAGCCACCCGTGATAACATTTTCATAAAGTTGTTTCATTTATATGTATAAATTTTAGCAAATATATTTTGAATTAATGATACAGGAATGTTTGGAATGAATTTGATATGCTGCCATCGCTTTTAATACTTACTGTGTTTGTTAAAAAAAATTGTTTTTTACGTTTGTACTTTTTTAATAGAAGCCTGTTTTCATTTTTAAAAAAATATATAATATTGAATTATATTCATAAATAATATAAATTAATAACATAAATATTACTTAGAGACTATTCTGCCACACGCAGTTATCTAACTAACGAAAATAGCGTGAATGTTCTTAAATACGTTCGCGATATACTTATTTCCACCAAATTTGGTAGCGCCTCGGAATTAACATCGACAATAAATATATTCCTGGCTAACCTGCCTCCCGCGCTATCCCGTTTCCGCTATCCCGCCGCCATCGCGATATATTGATAGCGTATGAGCGCCCAGCGCCGGGACGCGTAACCTTAGAATCATCCCCCCGTAAAGCGGGACCGCAATAAACACCGCCCCCCATGATAAATGGTAATGACTATGATAATTGTAATCGGCCCCTGTAACAAAAACCTGAATTAACAATTAGCGAGATTAATAATGGCGAAAATGCGGATAGTGGGACGCATTAATAACGCCCTGAGAAATTTCACTTTTTACACGCCCCAAGTTGCGGTGGCTGAAGATAATGGAAGCATTTTTGAATTATTCAGCGTTTTGCTTATTAGGCCGCTCAAGTTTCCGAATAGGGACACGGAAACTGTAAACTTGTATTTATGTTGAGGTAATAAGTATTAATATTATTCGGCTAACTTCGGAATACTCTACGATGGAATGAGTTTTGAAAAATAATGAAGTGTTGGCTATTCTTGGACCGAAGTCCACGGCCGTCACTGTTATTTTTTGGGCTGTAATACTGCATTTTTTTTATTTTAATATTTCTCATAGGCAAGGCATGTTTTGTATCGTTTATACTTTGTGGTTGAATAATTATTTTACACTTTAAAGTTTAAAATGTCATTTTTCTTTCCACCTGTCTCGCTTTTTACTCCCTTTCTTTTAACTCATAGCGTCTGCTTGCTTGCTTGTCTGGCGAAAAAACTTTGGATCGTTTTTTAACCCTTTTCCCGTGATCAAATCGAGCTGAAACCTTGCAGGCAGACTCGTGGCGACAATTAAAATGATCGTAAAAAATTTTGATTAAAAAAATTAATAATTGTAATATAATTTTGGATTTTTAGAAATTTTAATGTTTTTTTTTTCAAATTGGAATCATAATTAGCCCGACGCGTTTATAGACACGAAACCTGATTCAAAACGAAATGGAGTATTGTAAAAAATTGATTTTTATGGATTAGTTTTTTCTTCTTAATAACGTGTATAAGACAAATAATATTTTGCATGACCTAAGCCTAATTCACTTGCATGGTAGTAATTTTTCTACACAAAATCCATGTATAACTGCCCTAAATTACTCTTTGCGATAAACTTTAATAGTCGCATTTGTTCTTCATGGCACGCTCTATTTTTTCACATAAATAAATGTAAAACTTATTGTTATATAATTTCCCCATAAATCATGTAATAAATAGTTTTCAAAAATGTTAAAATAACTTGAATATATTTAACAACAATATCGTTTATTTCAACATTTTTCTCAATTAATTTTTCGCTTAAATCCTACACATACAAAAATTCATTCTAACACATTCTCACTAACATACACACTTTTCATGCTATCTGTAGGGAAGGGTTGTGATCGATGGAATGAAAGAGCGATTGGTATGTAATCTTTATTTCTCGACCGGAGATAGGCTCCGGGAGCAAATGGGTACAGGTTAATGAGTCAATTGGGTAAATGAGTCAATTATTAATTATAAAGAAATGATAAAAAATATCAAATACGTTTATTAATGATTAAATGATCGGACGAAGAGAAATGATGACGCGTGGAAGTTTGCTCGATCTTACGGCAGAAGCCCGACTGTGTCCCTAGCTCGACCCCCATGTTTATATCGCGGAGATTTTTATTGTGTTAATATAAACAAAAATATGGGTCAAGCGATGGGTACGTGGCACAGGGTTGGACAGGTACCGCTAAAAATCTACTAATAATCTATTTTACGATATGTTACGTATGGTTTTGTATGAATTATGCAAAAATCCCAATTACAATAATTTGTTGTCTGTCTGTCCATCCATCCGTCTGTCTGTCTGTCACCGTAACTTCATGTAACGTCCGTAAATTCTTTATAGTACTTTTTTTTAGAATTTTCGTTTAGGAAATTATTTTTTTCAATTTTTTCGAGTTCTTTTTTCGATTTTTTTTAAATAAAATAAATAAATAATTTTTCTTTGGGAGTCGACATGTAAAAGTACCGTAATTTTTGACGGGTTACAGCAAGTATATTTATATTTCTCTATCTCCATATAATAGAAGAAAAAAAAATAAGCGAATGAGGTAATGATACCAAAGCTCTCTGCGGTTGATTGATGTATACAAATTATTAATTATCTTTTTTACCAGATCACTAGATTAGCATCATGACCATTATACCAACAAGCTACTCAATATGCATGTTTTTAAATAAATATTTTTCCGATATTGTATAGTGTATGTTATTGGTACATTATTCTGCAATTATACTTTCGTAAACTTTATATGCATGTATTGTATCATATAAATAAATATAAAATTAAAAATAAAAGGATAATAATATTTTTCTTCAAAAAGAGCAAAATGAGTTTGTGGTGACATTATAAATATTATTAATAATTCATTGATTCATCACTTATATATTGAAAATATCAACATGTCGGGGCCAATAGTCCCTTCATCAGGATACAAATCAAAAATCGAGGTATAGGCAATAAAAATATAAAAAATTAATTTATACTAAATGAATAATTATTAAGTACTGATATGAAAAAAAATATAAATAATAACTTTTTGTAAAAATGTATGTTTTTTTATAATATTTAATGTACTAATTACTCTTTTTTTTATTTCAAAAATTTCTAATTTATCAAATTGCAAATATGTAAAACCTTACTCTAAATAATGACCCATAACCAAAAAATGATTCGAAAATTCTAAAAAATATTGCTACTAAAAACCTCAGATGTTTCTTAATTCTAAAATCAAATTTATACACGTTTTTCCAATATAAAAATAATTATAATCATTAAAAAACCATTTATAAACACTCCATTTTTACAAAGAATCATTCTTATCCTTATTATGTAATACATACATTTTAATTTTTAATTAGTGTAGAAAGCTGGTCGAATTTAATTCGGATTTTTAAAAATTTTATAATATTTTTCAAAAAAACTATTTGTATTGCATATTATGATGTATTGTGTTGAGGCCACTTGAAGATTTTTCAATATTTAAAAAAATCTCCCTTTCTTTTAATAATAGGATTCGATAAATTCAAATAACATTAATAGACATTTGGTACCCAAATCGTGTAATAATAATATAAGTATTAAAAAACACTAACTTTACTCACCTTAATAAAATATCTAAAACTTTTTCAATATATGGTGTTAAAAGTGGAGTATTTGTACATATTTTCCAACATATAAATGACGCTTCAATTGGTTTTTATATGATACAGTATTAGCATACCTACTGCTAAATCATGTATGTGTCCTGACCAGTATTGCCTTTGTCGATTTACGTAGAATTTATATATTATTAATATTTACGAATGTTTTGGAGTATTTTCGTTATACAAACGATTTTCATGAATACTATTGATATAAAAGAATTATAATCAGTAATTTTATTTCGATTTACTAATTTATTGGCTTAGTTATTATTTGATTTTGATAAACGGCAAATGAAAGAAAGATCGCGTTACACGACGTAACCGTTATTTGAGTAAAAGCCACCTCCACAAAGTATATATTCAAATTGTCACAATTACAATGTGACCATAAATCACGTATAAAGTATTCAGTTTTTCTTATTTGCTAAGTAAACCACAAAAAGATTAATGAATAAAAGCAAAATAGGTCGAGACGAATATGTATTACTAAAAGAATTTCAAATATGAAACCACATTATACACAAAACGACATCTATTAAGTATTGTCAACTACGTTGGTAAAAGTCAAGGTGATAAAATATTTATAAGATATTTATTGCGTTTTTTTTGTATTCTAATATAATTTTTTTTCGATGGCAGTGTCGTTTCTCATTAAAGAAAATAAAAATTAGAAGCATTACTTTTATGTATAACTACATAATATATTTTTGAAAATAAATCAAAATCGAATTATTATTTTTCGTAATTTTCTCTTGCAATTTGTGAAAGATTATTTAAATTAATAGTTTGAATATTGATAACGTTTTTGTTACTATTAATCAATATTCAAACTCCATTTTTTAAGTCCCCTCTTCTGCGCTTAATGACCACGCCCACATATTCATCGGACTCTAATCCACTTCTCAAGGTCTTATGTTGAGTATAAGCAGTATAAGTAACATCGAAAACGTTCTAATCGTTATAAACAAATAGTGAAAGTAAACAAAGTCAACATTTTTAAATATATTTTTCAAAATCGAATATTTGGATGATAGAATAAAAAAAATGAAAAAATAATGATAATAATATGACTAGAAACGAATATTTAAAATAATTTTATGCAATTGGTGTTTAAATATGATTACGATACTATGATTTTCGAAATAAATTTGAACAATTTGCAAGCGTTGTTCTAGCGCAAGTCTATTCATGGTGAAATGGAAATCTGATCATAAATCAGATGCCAGCTGTCAAATTTGATCTCATTGGAAAATGTGTTGCTAATTACAAACCCCTAAAAAATACCCTATATCAAAAATCTTGTGACATAAACTTATCTTTCAAATAAAGCTAATACCATATGTTGTTTATAGGTAAGCATTTAGTCTAGAGGACCACAATGATCAGTTATGAGCGCAATGAGTGCAGAGAGAGAGAGAGAGAGAGAGAGAGAGAGAGAGAGAGAGAGAGAGAGAGAGAGAGAGAGAGAGAGTAATGTTGTTTGGTACCTAAGTAATGTATTAAAAAATTGATTTAACACCAAACAAGCCGAACACTTGTGAAATGGAATTATAGTAAACAATACAGTTATTTTTTGAATATACTCGTATTAATTGACCTTTAAGTTCATCAGATCATATTCTTAAATATAAAATTTTGAATTTGATTACAGGTACCTTTATGTTTCGAAATTGATCTGAAGTTGGGAACTAAGGTAATTCACACCGTATAAATATTTCAAAAGTTTCCCCATTTTGATATACAAACTCGAAACAAACTTTTAATTTATTTTATGGACGACCGGAGAGCATGTGAAGATATTTGCGAAAATACCATGTGATTCTGTTCTTTCATAATAGTTTTTAGTTCAGTTTATAGTTTAGTTGTTGAGTGGGGTGTTAGTAAAATAGAATTTATGAGAAAAATAAAGTTATTCAAATATAATAGTAATAATACCCAGATCAAGTGAAAAACTTTAAAAAAGTTAATTTCTCATCTGCATTTTAGCAGCTGACTTCAATGTCATTACAATAAGTCGCTACATTTGGTCTACCAAGTCTTTGAATTCTGCAGATTGGTGAATTATATTAAGGTAAAATTATTGGTACAATTAAATAGTTAGGGCATTATTTTTGTCTTTTTTTATTTTTATTTTTTTTTATGTCTGTTTGATAAGATTAGCAAACTAGCGACACATTTAATTGGAATATTCAATCTGATATTCATGTAACGAAAGAATTAATGTCGTGTACATATGTTTTTTATATAAAAATCATTAAAAAGACCCCATACAGATGAATAATATTCAATAATACTGCTTACATGTTTAAAATAAAGCTATTGTATAGCTTAAATAGTTATGAATTAGTAAAGTAGTTAAATATTTTTGAATACATGTGAAAATAAATAATGGCGACAAAAAAAAACTAAAATCGAAAAAAAATGGTTGTTATTTTGATTTACGGAAGTGACTATCGTCAAATTTCTTATTACATAATCAAAGGATTAAGCTGAACATGCACAATAAAATATCTGTATTTTTTTGAACTTTGGTATCTGAGTAAACGCAAAAAACAGGTTGCAGGCCTTTAAAAATAAAGTCTTGCAGGAGACTTATCCTTTTTATATGAAACGTCATAATCTAACCGGAGAACGGAGAAAATTGCAGAATTTAGAGTTCTGGGAAATGTTTGCCACCCTAGGCAAACTTTGCATCCCCAGGATATCATAGATATCCTGAGGAAGCTAAGAGGCTGCAGAGGGTGGGAAACGTAGCAAGAGTGGATGAGTCCCGTAATACTCGAAGTTCTCATATACAAGCCACTAGAATCAAAACTGATATGTAGATATGCGGATAATTTAATGGCACACCTGCAAAAAGTGGTAGAGTGTCCGGGAGACTGGACCGCAATGGTGATCTCAAGGAGTGGTATGCTCTCTATAGTGTCTGGAGTCATAAACTTCCATGTAATAAAGTTTCAAGGGGTAGAACAAAACTGAGTACTCAAATCCAGAGTGAGATAACTACTGTTCACATTTTGAATAGGTGCATACACGCGCAAGCAGATATAACATTCAGATATTATACTCCCGATAATATTTTATTTGGAATATATCTCAATACTGAAAAATATAATAAATACATTCTTCACCAATGAATTCCGGTAGGATTTTTTTCGAAATACTAATGTCTCACCTTGGACCTAAATATTTTACAGAAATATTTTCTCTGCGCGTAATTTTTTTCATCTTTATCGTGTTCTTCACTGTAACGAAAATGATTTGACTATCAAACATTCCTGTAAACAAGAGCGTGCAGTAAGTACGTTTTTTTGTTAATAGGTTAGAAACCACCTTAGATTGAAATATATTTTTAGGTAAAGTACTATAAACAGCCCACAGACACAAAGGAATGTGGAATTCATACCACAATACAGAAAACCACCAATATAGGCCACACAAATACACAATGGCAAGGAATGCCACATAAACAAATCGAGGCACAAGCAAGACACGCGCAACCTGCGGTTCATTGCACCATCAGCATTTGTTTACACACACACAGCTGCACTCCAAGAGACTCCTTTGTTCGTTTTTTATATAAAAGGAGACCCAAGCCCTATGTGGGAATGTCAGCCGGAGGCCATGGCCCTTAAAGTATCTATCATTGCCTCTGTAATCATACTCTTGTACTTGTTTTATCGAGATAATAAATAATTATATATTCTACTCCCTTGGAGCTTTTCATCGCACGGAGGTGGTGACCCGAAGAAACAATTGCTTCTAACCATCTCCAAACCCCCAAAGGAATAAAGATAAATGAAATACACTTGAATCACCTCCGCTTCGCAGATGACATATCGCTCATCAGTGGTGATCTGGAAGAACTTCATAGCATGATAAAAAGCTCGACGATGCTTCCCTAAAGGTTGATCTAGAGAAGATCATCAACAAAACGAAAATCATGATTCCATTGGACTAGGTTGGGCGGCTTTTGGAAAACTTAATCATGTCCTTAAAAATAAATATATTCCCCTGAATTCAAAAAGAAAAGTGTTTGAAATATGCATTTTCCCTGTGCTTACGTATGGTCTGCAAACTATCACTGTAACTGCGAGGACCATACGTAAACTAATATGTAAATAGCGATCTATGAAGAAATGCTAGGCGTAATTCAGAAATGAGCTAATCGGACGGCGAACAAAAGTAGTCGATGTGGTAGATCATATTGCCAAAGTAAAATGGCATGTCATGTTACCAGAGAGGGAATAGATAGATGGGCACCATGAGTTCTGTGGTTGAAACCATGGAACATAAAAAAAGAAAGAGGCCCCAAAAAAGCGGGGCCGATGATATTATACCTATTGCGGGTAGTCGGTGGATTAGAAGATTAGAGAAATTTAGAAGAGGCCTACATCCAGCAGTGGAGAAATTGCTGAGAAATAAGACAAAGACTACGAAGAACAGCATAAATTGACACATACAAACAATATTGAAGCATGAGTTTTACGTAAACAGATATTTTGATATATTAAATATTTATCACATAGAAAATAATGACTGAATCATATATGATATTAATTGTGATTGGAATATTCGGAGAAATATATTTTATTTTGATTTTTTTTCAAAATATAAAAAAAATCTCAAAATATAATGTGAAATTCAATGTACATGCATTGGTGCACGCCCCTGCCTGAAAGCCTTAGTGATGAAACATGATCGTTCTGATACATCCACAATAAAAAAATAGTGTGAAACTTTTCAAATGATCACCCTGTATTAAATTCCTGGCTAGCCCACCCTGAGAAAAAAGTATCTAGGCAATATCTGTTTTTATATAGGCATTACAAAAAGTACCGACTTGAATTTTTACGTCCCTACGTAGCTAGGAAACGAATGATGGTGAAAAATCAGTAGTAAACTAATTATACCCTAACGATCGTGTTTAGGCTTGGTCAGGGATGTCGGCCCCTAGAGAGAAATCCCTTTTATTCTGGGTCAGTCTCTCCCTTGAGGTCATATACGGCGAAATCAATGTGGTCCCTAAATTACACCTCTTGGGAAATTTCCGATATAAGGCTTTTAGCAAGGTTTCATTCTGGGA
The DNA here is from genome assembly GCA_016648135.1 of Agrypnia vestita. NCBI lineage: Eukaryota > Metazoa > Arthropoda > Insecta > Trichoptera > Phryganeidae > Agrypnia > Agrypnia vestita. Next base: position 81,921 of record JADDOH010007583.1, read on the forward strand.
TAAATAGGGTATTCAAGATTCTGATTCTAAAAATGCATGCAACAGAATGGGTATTTATAAAATTGTTTATCGAAAAAATTTTCATTTTAGTTTGTAAGTTTAACGTTAAGAAAATCGTAGAACATTTGGGACAATTTTATTTATTTATTTATTTAATAGATATGATTTAAAAAAAATGATAACTGATAATAATAATCAAATTTTTACGATATGTTTATAACTTATCAAAAATAATCAAGATTCTTGTGTGTTGAAAAAAAAATTTAAGCTAATTGAAAAAATATCCTGTTATTAATATTATACATATTATTTAATTTTAAATCATATTAAAGCATAGTATCTAGATGTCGTTTAGTGATATCAAAGGAATTAAGATATTATAAAAATTATTTAAATATATATATTTCACTTTAAAAGCCTATTTTTGAGGAAGAATAAATCCTTTATAGGTTATATTAATAAAAATTTTCTTCTTTTAATATAAACTACGCATATTAATTTTAATTTTGTAAAATAAAAGAACATTTTATTGCATTTCTCTAGCAAATAATGAGATAAAACGCGATTGTGATCGTGTTATTAGAATTCGATTGAAAGATGATATTTAAAGATTACGTAACTGTTATTTAAAGATTACGGGCTTATATTTACAGTCAAAGTATGCACAACACATTCACAATCATAATGATTGTTTATCCTGTCACTACCCCTGCACACTTTTAGATTTTTTAAATATAAATAATCATATACATTATTTATACAGGTATACGTCACATCCGATGCAAAAATAATAAAAATATGTTAAATAGATGTTGATAACTCCAATAAAAAAAAATCTTACATAAAATTTTGTAGTTGAATATCGAATATTTTATACAAACCGTACGAATGTGTTGAGATTCGATTCACAATGTTTCGCTGGAGTCATATAACAGCGTCTTTAGGATAATGCCCCATCGCTGTGGGGGCCAAGGACGAATTCCTATACCCCGCATATGAATACGTTCATGGCCCTGTATATTCAAATTTTTATAGAATTTACTGAACAAAATCACTTTAAAATATACTGTACCCTTCACTCTGAGATATTTGTCGTTGTTATTTTAATGTCTTTAATATTAAAAATATCTATGCATGTTCCACTGTGCGGTGTTGCACTACTGAGAAAAATGGTTTAAATAATGAAACAAGGTGAGATCAACCCTAGAAAACACATTTACATGAATGCTAATTATATAAATGTGTTTCCATAAAATAATATTAAATATTCCAGTGCACTTTTCGTTGTTTGCAAACCTCTGATCAACTTTTTGACTTTTTATTAAATAAACTGTTTTGCTTTATTTTCGGTTAATAATCTGACTGTTACCATTTTTTTCTTTTCCTACATCATCCGTACAGTAAGAATGAAAAACTGTTCTTTAAACATTGAAGTCAGAAACTGTTTTGTCACGAAGATATGACGGCGTAAGAAAACACCCGACCAAGTACCCAAAATACCATCTTTCATATCAAGAGAACGTTGCGCCATCCGCAACCGAACGGACTAGGGACGAAAACATATTGGATTAACGCAAACTACTTTTTGCCGGGCTATTTTGCCGTACGGAGCTCCGAGCTTTCGCCTAAGTACGAAGCTTGGGAACCAATAACAACCGAAACCTACAAATCATACCGTAATTTCCGGGCGCAGTGTCTCTGGCTGTAGCCGACTCTGCCCGTGTTATTTGGAGGGTCATTCAGAAAGAAAGTGGGTCGAAATGTATTCATTCGAATGTGTTTATCACATTTTCCGTAGTCGAGTGGGCCGGCCGGCGCGAAGTGGCTCCGTGTAACAAGCGCAAATCACGCGGATTATCATTTGGTAATGCAGACAAAGTACCCTTTTCGGGGAGTAATTTCGGTTTCAAGTGCCAGCCATCCGGTTGAGAGATTTTTCCTCAAACTAACCCCGAAATAATTGACTTTACGCTGTTATGTAATAATACGTCATATGAAATATTTCAATATGAAGTTCATATTGTAATATTTCACGAGACAAAAATAACTCAACATGTGTTTTATAAAGTTTAGTTTAGTGTAAAGTGAAGTAATCATGTTGCATCACGAAGTAATTGCCATATTAATAAAAAACATTACTGAATAAATATTTAGGAGTAATGCATTTTAAATAAACATCACTAGTGATCGGAATTTAAAGAATACATGGGAATTGGTAAAATGTATAAATTTAAATAAAGGAAATTATTCAGTAATACATTTTGTAAACACTTTCACTAATTTTTAATTAATTTGACATATTTTTTTTTGCAAAATAATGAATTCACATTAAAGCTGTTTCGATAAAATAATTTTTATATTATTTAATTAAACTTTCTCATAATTTATTAAATAATTTGTAATTTTGCCGTATTCAAGCACTTTCAATGAACAGTTTTTATATCATAAATATTCCAAAAATGGGCAGTGACTGCTTCAATCAATAAATATTCATTTTTGAATAGTCCATTATATTTATGTATTCAATTTTAATTGCTTTAAAAAAAAATAATCTACTTTCAAATGTAATTTCGATATGGGTTCCGTGGGAAATAAATAAGGATCTATTCATCCGTGAAATCTAGAAGATTTAAAAACGGATAATTCATTGTATTCATTACGTAGAATGGTACGAAATAGTCGATAAATAAATATTAAAATAATTTATCGTATTTTTTACAAAAAAAATAATAATTTAAATAATCGCTGTCGTTTTATAATTATTACCAATGCATTTCGTTAATATTTTGTTGACAGAATGTACACATTAAACGTGATAATATAATTTCTGTCATCATATCGCTTCCGAATTAGTATTTATCACGTTTGTTAATTAAAATTAAATAAAACACCACAGCCTACAAATAATCACCACCATAATCACGTTTAAATATTTACATAACAAAATAAAAAGGTAATGTGAAATCCTTAATAATTAAATCGAAAATAATTTACATACCACAAAGCCATTGTGCAGTCATCTAAGAAGTCAAAAATCAATGAAATCGCAGAAAATTTAGGAAACAAAGATAGAATTTTAAAAATATTTCAATTTTGCACTGACGTACGCAAGGATTACATAATTTTCGTTTTCTTAATAGATATTTAATGGTTTGTAAAATAATACATTTAAAATAAAAAAAAAAACAACTGTTGTCAGCTATTTAAGCACAATCGAACCTATAAATTAATCATAGAACAGGCGTATCTAGTTGGCTGCTTTAGAACAGATACACAGAACAGATAAGCTCTTTCCACAATTTAACTACAATTTAGATGTTTATTATATTATAACACATGCATAATCAGAAGAAAAGTAATGCCTTACTTTATTATTACACAAGCTTGACATAACTCACATATTATTGCAGTATAAAAAATTAAATGTTTTAGATGTTTTTTCCTGCCTGCCGATTACTGAGAGAATGAGGCAAATTTATGATTGGATATTGTATATTGTATATATATATATATATATATATATACAATATACAATATTAAATGTTTTTGATGTTTTTTTCTGCCTGCCGATTACTGAGAGAATGAGGCAAATTTATGATTGGATATTGTATATTGTATATATATATACAATATACAATATACAACAACAATGTATATATTATATAATAATATATATATATTATATATTGGATGAGTTTATAAAATTAACATTACAAATATATTGTTAACGAAATCTCCGTTAGACTTAACATCGAAAAAAAAATATAATAATGTGTTAATTATTCGAAAACATTGGTTTCTACATACTGCTGTGTGAAGGTCTTCCATTTTTCTCTTCTCGTTGATATAAGCTTCAGGAATTAATGTATAATTTTTAAATTTAACAGTTTCGTCAGTCCAGCAGATTCAGGGAGGCTTAAGAATGTTCTTAGGTTTTCACGGCCACTCAGAATCTTCAAGTTTGCGTTTACTGGGGTATTATGCCGTGTTGTTACGACCTTTCGGGCCGACGTTTCGGATCCCATTGCAGGGTCCATCATCAGGGCTGATGTGTTGTCTTGAATGTTGGTGTTGTGGTTAAGTATCAGCTTGCAATACCGTGCCGAAGTCATGATGTGTTTGTATTGTGTTGTATGTATGATTCATCTGTTGTCTGATCACTATCTCTGCGGAGTCTGCGACGAGAATGACTTTGAAGCGCCGGATACCAAGATGTTTTTAATTTGAGACCATCATCTCTATTAATGTTTATCGGATGCTTGTAGATTTCTAGTGCTTCCTTGATAAGACGCGCATGGTGACTCTTAGGCTTTCCAAGAATTTTCGGTTCGAATGCAAAATGATGGCCGGTATCCAGAAAATGCTCAGCCAGTGCTGATTTTTCTGGATGACCGAGTTTGCATACCCGTTTGTGCTCGTTGACCCTTTTGGAAATGGTACGCGCCGTTTGCCCCACGTATACTTTATCGCAGTCTTGACAATCGAGTCTATACACACCGTCTGTTTCTAAGCGATCTCGATCCTTCGCTGATCTCAACATATCCTTAATTTTGAAGTTGGTACCAAAAACTGTCTTAATGTCTCTTTTCTTGAGAGCTCTGGCAATTCTGTCTGTAACGCTTTGGACAAAAGGCAGAAAGGCGATAAAAAAGAAAAGCTTCTAAGCAACTTAGCTTTTTTACAACGCTGTAAAGCACAGTCGGAGACACCATCATTCATCAAATTGCGAAGACACATCCACACGGAGAAGGCTTCTTTCTTCTTCTGATTCACTTTCTGGTGATGGAAAATCGTCTAGGCTTTGGGGTGCTTGTGGTGTAGGAATGCCAGGTCCGTGAGGGACTGGGCGCAGTACCGAATCCATCTTTGTGTAGCAAATTTGTTTTTTATTTTTGGTACTATACCGTTGCACATTGCACGAACAAAAGTAGCAGTCATCGCTGTGATTTTGAGGCTCTCTCCAGATCATGGGAACACCAAAACGAAAAGATTTAACTTAACCTTTGGCCACATTCTAAGTCCTTCAACACACCCTGAACAAACTCCATGCGGGGCCCAAGATACGCAAAATACACTTTTTTAACAAAATCAGTAATATTTCTTTGATGTTTTTTCATTACAAATTCACCACAAATATAGCAAAAACTCTCAGAAGAAGTTACAAAACCCCTTGAAGTCATTTTTGAAACGCACGTTACGAAATTTGGAACAGAAATAAATAAATGAAAGGGCATGGAAGGGAGTGGGCACGTTGGGAATTTCGGCATTTGCATATATGGGGATTTTCCATACTTACTATGGAAAATCCCCATATATATGATTCAACGCTGACTAATTTCATCGTCATGAGTTACTTAATTTTTTTTTTTCAGTCTTTAAACATAACATTATCTTATAAAGTTAAAGTTGGAATTAATAAAAAAAATATATTTCGGCAATCAACACCGTTTTGCGCCTTAAGATAGGCAATCCCACAGTATTTTGCGTTTTGCGGAATAACCGTAAGTGATGGATTTTCTGATAATTTTCCCGAATTCAGCAACCAAAAATACACGGGAATTAACTCTTATTTCAAAGAAAAAAAAAGTCGCAGACCTGTGTAATTAGTTAAGTACGACGCTCGCGCTGTACTCCACAAAATATTAATTGAAACTGGGAGAAATAATTTAACCTGATGATCAGTACATAATACATGATAATCACCATATTAATCTTCTTACAAGACAATGGAAAGGATTGCATTGTCTATGTGATAATATTTATGAAATAATTTCCCGAGATATGCATCAATTTCGATTTATTAACAACAGATCAATATTGATGTCTCATTGTGTAATGACTACATACGCGGACTATTATACACTTGTATGTATTTTGATAAACGTGATTATAACTTAAAATAATATTTGTGAAATTTAAGCGAATTTTGTAGAATGAAGAATAGGATGTAGATAATTAATCAAACATAACAAGAAAGATGGTTTTGTATGGACGGGACGCTTTTGCGTCTGTACCCCTCAATTATACTGTATTGGCCTCTTACTCAAGTGTCACTTGAAGACCACATGGCAAGAGGTTGTTAACTAACATTCAAGTCATTTTGAGATAATTAGAAATTTTAATTTCGCCTTTGTAAAATATGTTTTATTGCTAATTCAAGATTAATTTTTATTGATGTATATCGCTAAAACATCAAAAAAGTATTTACAAGGTAAAAAAAACACGTTTTTGCACAAAAATAAAAATTAACCAATTATCCCTAAAAAATGTAGTTAACAACCATTTTTTCGCCTCTGGAACTCATTTTTAATAGAATAACACCATTTTAAAATTGGTAAAACACGAACAACAAACAACCCTTCAAATGCTATCCGTTTTTACCATACATTATCCAAATTACAAAATACCTGGCATGTTAATTAATAATACAAAACATGGTATGTACCATTTAAAATTATTGAAAAATAATATATAAGAACATATTCAATTAAAAACAAATATACGAGAGTACTGCCAGAGTAAAATTTATGTTAACCATAAATATTGCAATCAAAGTAAAAAGCAAGAACGTGTTAATTTCAGAATGATGGCATGAACATGTTATTATTGAAGATAACATGTTCTTCACATTAGCAACTGATTTGGTTTTTATAAAAAGGTGTAGTTAACATATTCATCCCTATGATTTGAACATGTTCTAATTATTTTTTAGTTCTGAACTAATTTCCAATGGAAAGAGCGTAGAATATTTAGTTTAGACGGATTATTAACTCATTTTTGACAAAAATGTTAGTTAACAACTTCTTGCCATGGGGTGTTCACTTGTCTGTTGGCGTATTCTGTAAATATGGTGTTCCCATTGCTACACTATGTTTCATCTCCACTTCTCTTTGGCTATCGCAAGTCTAGCAAAGTGGCCGGGACAGTAAATTCCACATAAATCATTCCACATCAGTTATTTTTATTGGCACATTTCATACTTTAGAATTTTTATTTTTAAATAATAATTAAGGTATTTTTAATAAAAAAACTAACTTTTAATTAGTGAGTAAAGCTTTATAATACGGGAATAAATAGAATATACTGTGTAAAACCATCCTCTTTATATGAATAAAAAGCGTTCTAAAATCAACAAAAAACATAAAAATTTCTTGCAAATTATAACTTTATGAATATATAACATTTCTTAATTATCTATGTACGGATTCTAGATAATGAAGTAAACTTTACATAAAAAAATATTATTCGTACATATAAATATTTATTAAGATTTTGTTTCCCCTAGAACACTAAAAACGTTTTTTTTTTGACGGCGGCCTGTCGATTTATGCTTATATTTTCTTAATTATTATAAATAATGTTCAGTTTATTACTTTTATATAAGAAACAAGGATATATCTACGTTATTGCATTAAAAAATTGCGGTCTAGAATTTGCATTCTGATATAAATTAATAATAAAAATCCAATTTTCGAAAAAAAATGCCGAAATTTGCATTTGCAGTGAATGTCCAGCCTTAAGGTGGGGGTAAGGTTAATTCGTACAAAAAAGGTATGTTTTTGTGAATTTTTTGTGACGACACAGTTAAAACCTCTTTATTAAAATCAATAGTACATTAAAGTATGACATTTGAAGAATATTGTGTAAAATTTTCAAGACGAAATATTAAAAAATACAGCAATGGTAGCAATTATTCGGACGTGTCTCGGAAAAAAGGAGAATTGCGGTGTCCATCATAACTTGGTGCTAGATCATCTGAAATCAAAAAATCAAAGTTTATTCGTTAGATAATAGGTTTTTCCAGGTAACGCTGGAAGGGTTTTTTTGAAATTTCAATTTTTCAATTTTTTGGAACACTTTGAAGGGAAAAAAACGATTTTTTGCGAAAAATATCGACTAATTTGTTATTAAAAAATAAAAATTAATAACAAATTTGAAAAAAACTCTCCAGCGTTACCTCGTAAATTATGTAAAGAAATAGTGTTCAAAATTTAAAAAGGATCGGTGCAGTAGTTTTGAAGTTATGATGGACACCGACTTTGAAAACGTGAGATGTGGGGAAAACGCTTTAAAGTTTTGCACACTGTAAAATTCAAAATAAAACTCAACACTTATTTTATACTTACACATAATCGCGATGCCATGTCACAACGCAAAGAGCTTTTATCAATCAGCATCTTTAGCTGTGGTGAAACTGGAACTATTGACTCTTGTCTAGCAAAAACCTTCCAATACATAGCACGATCCGGTAGTCCTCATGTGAGCGCAGTCGCTCAGCTGCCCAGAGCAGGTAATGAAAATCGTCTGAGTTCGCCTCAAATGTTCTAATTTCCGTCAATTTGCTCACGATTTGAATTTGAAATTTTGACACAATATTCTTAGCACTTGTTATACTTCATTTAAAAAATGCACAAAAAAAAGTTAAAAAACCTTACCTAACCCCCCCCCCCCCCCCCCCCTTAATGCATTATTTTGGAGTATTGTTTATTTTTTCAATTCTTCTTCATTAGCCAGAAACAGTATACTGGTGCAGTAGATACTATTATTGCGCTACATATATTTTTTCACGATTCTGTTTTAATATATCTTCTGATTTTTCCCATGAGTAAAATTCGTTTTGCTATTTTTTTTTGTTACATAATTAGTGTTGAATGAAAAGTTTAATTTATTATCTATAATTATTCGCCAGTAATTTAATCAGTTGTCTAGATGCAAAACCGCCACAATCCGTACAATACCATGTTTCATATTTAGATTGATTAATGTTCTATATCCTATTCTTCACATTCTACAAGTTCCCAACATAAGAAAAAATGCTTCCATGCCCTTGAAAATTGTCTTTAATTAAATATAACGGTGAATAGCAAAACCGCCACTTTGTCGCAAAGTGGGATGCAAAACCACACTATACATTCGGACCAATCAGAAGCCAGCACCGCCACGAGATTTAGTATGGAGAAACGTCATCAGTTGCAGATAACTTTAGTTGTGATTACCTTAAATATTTACATAAAAACTAGGAGTTGACATCTCTTCTTACCAAAGAATAGTGCACGAAAGCATGAAGTAAACAAGGATCTATGTAAATGTAACATTCAAAAGCGAAATAGGAGAAAATAACACATTAAAATGTCCGCTTTGTACCAAATATTGAATATTTTGTAGACACTTTGAGGACCGTATGACTGGATTTACTATAAATTTATTTTATTATAGGTAAAATTAAATTCCATACAATAAAGTAGTTTTGTACCTAGTGGAACATACACCATCAGCATAATATTTTCATCATCATCATCATCGCCTTCAGTGTAAGTATTGAAATGAATAAATTAAAAAAAAAAAAATTAAAATCGGCTGTCGACGACTGCTTGCTGTTAGGTCCTGCAGGCGGTTATACTGGCAACCACGAGGCCGTAAGAGCCCGCTGCGCGGCCATTAATGCTCACTACGCGGCCATTGGCGTCTGCAATTGGCGAACGTCTGTATGTGTCTGTCTGTTTGTCTTTCTCCTCCTTCTCGAATACCATCATTATTGACTCATTAACATTCATATAAAGTCACTTTTCTTGCCTACTTCATACATCCTGCTTACTAGACTCCAAAAGTCTTGTTCGCTATTTGCCATTAATACTGCACCATCCGCGTATAGTAAACATTCATACATTCCAGTTCTTTCATACAAATATCCATTAACAGGTTTAACAGTCATGGACACATTACGCAAACATGTTTGACACCTTTTGTAATATCATACAATGGTGTTAATGATCCATTGATTCTTACACACGCAGTAGTTCCCTCGTAAAGGGATGCAATTGCGTGTACAAGTTTACTGATCACCTTGTAACCCGAGAGTACCTTCTATAACCTCTCTCTTATAAATCTATCATAAGCCTTTTGCAGATCTACAAATGGACAGAAAGTTTTCTTTTCCTTTTCCACCCACAAAAGTCCCTTGCACGTCCCATACCTTTTACAATCATTACAAGACATTACAATCTTTCTATGTAAATTCATTCTTTATTCAATGACAAGATACAACATGAAAAATTTGTGGTAATTCTAAAAGCATCTAATTGATGATAAAGCTATCCGAATGAAAGGAAACTTATATTAACATCAAAAAGCATTTTGAAAGTAGAACACAATTTAATCTAAGACGTAGAAATAAGGAAAGGAGTAAGACAAGATTGAATTCTGTTAGGTAGGTACCAATACTCTTCAACCTCTGTGCAGAAAAAAATATTTGGAGGGGCTCTGTATGAAACATATGAAGGTTTACTAATGGGAAGAAATTAAACAAAAGTACTATGAATCGAGTGGTTGATGCATGTGAAGCATCGTCATCATCATCGTCATCGACGATGGTCGTCAATTTAATACAAAAAAGACAAAGTACATAGAAAACAATATGAGAGGGATGATGGTGGCCTATACATAGACAGAACTAGACTAGAAAGAGTATATATAAAAATCTACCGAGGATGCAGATTAAATTAGAAAACTTGGAAAATTCCATTGAAATTAAATGTGGTGTACATCAAGCCAAAGCTCCACTTTTCCGAATGAAAATTACATTATGGAGCTGTGACGTAAACCTAAATTTGCGAATGAGTCATGAATTATGCCATGTGTTCTGTACTTTTTTATGGAATGGAATCATGTATACTCACTGAAGCAATGCTGAAGTGACTTGAAGCATTTGAGATGTGGATCTCCAGACGGCTTCTGAAAATAAGTTGGATTGATAGGATTACAAATAACAATGAAACGATCCGGATGCGAAAGGAAAAATAAATAGAAATAATAATTAAGGTCCTGAATTTACAACATTTCGGCCATATTATCAACAGACTTTCAGAGGAGAACCAGATCCTGCGTCTCACCATTCAAGGCAAAATCGCGAGCAGAAGATGTCCAGGAAGACGAAGGACATCATGACTGAAAAACCTAAAGCAATGGATCCAGCTATTTGGAGAAGCTGCTAGCAAGATGATGATTGCCAGCATGATCGTTAACCTCCGATAACCGAACAAGCACGAGAAGAAGAAGAAGATTTTTATCATATTTAAAATACACGAATTCTATTTTGAGACACAATCACGTTTATCAAAATAAAAGTGCGCATTTTCCGCAAAACAATAGTCCAAGTATAATATGCATTACACAATAACACACTTATATTGATCTGTTAATAATTAATCGTAATTTATGCAGATCTTGGAAGATTGGTTCGAAAATTTATCACACAGACAATGCAATCCTTTCCATTCTCATTTATGAAGATTAAGATGACGATAAATATTTCTTTAATTAATTAATTAATAAAAGAAATGATAATCGTCAATTATTTTATTTATAAATCCTGCACAACGCATATTGTAAATTAATATATCTTTTTTTACTTTTGTGGCGTCTTCTTAGACATTTCATTTAACATCTTCATCGTACTGTTTTTGATATTTTGATTTGTTTTCAGTGAGGATTTTTAAAATAAATACCAATTTTTCTTACTTCTACGCGAATTTAATTAAAATTTGATATATCACTTCTTAGGTTTCGAGAGTGACAATAAACATTAAACTTCTTGCAAATATAGAAATTTAAAATGAATCATGTGAAAATAAAAGATTTTTTCAAAAAATAAAAATGTCTTTGTGGTGACATTACAAATATAATTAACGAAAAATATTTTTTTATTAATATAATATAAAGCATGCAAGCATATTGAATAAATAAGTGGCGAAAACATTATTAATTATACAACTAAAGGTTTGATTAAATTGTGACAAAATGAGTAGTTACTTGTGCGGAGGTTTTTCTAACGGAAATATTGAGAAAAGAGAAGAAGAGTTAATGAATATTTTTGAGCATATTAATAAAGCCCTTTTAATAACAATAATAATAATAAGTTTAGTTTATTGTAAATAAAAATAATCGCACTGCAAACAGAGTGACTGCTATATTGAATATTATTATAAAATATCCTTTTCTTGATTGTACCATTCGGTATGAAATTAAAGCTTACAGAAAATCAATGGAAATTCTTTTCATTACATTGGATTTGAATGAAATTATTAAAGTTACCACAGAAAGAAATAGGCCAAACAAGATTGTAGGTTCGTCTATACGTCGAACATTCACCAACATTTATTACGTGCACCAAATGTTGCCCACTCAGGCCTATCTTTCCTATAATTATAATCTTCACATATTTTGTTTGAGGAGATGCTATAGCACGTTCTATTTCCGCCGCAACTATTTTGGTAGTGTGTAATCGAGAGAAACAACACACATTGTTTTCTAAGATGACCCAAATGATTCAAATTTTTATATTTACTTAAGCATGTTATATCAGTAAAACGTCAGTGAGTCTCTTATTTTGATAACATCAGATTAGCTACAATTAGGTATCAGGATTCGATCGATAATTTATAATATACCCATTATTTGTGCATTTTTTTTTTATTTTTTTTTTATTAATTTTTTTTTTTTTACATCTCAGAGACCCACAATACATCACATTGATATTTGTCTGTAGGTGCATCAATATATATATATATATATATATATATATAAATTGCATTTAACAGAAATACATTCATATTAATTAATTACAATAGATCTTATAAACTCAAATACAAATCAACAATACAATACAACAAATACAAGAATAAATACAAATATTACCAAAATCAAAATAAGTCTCTTTTATTTAATAACATATTCATTAATTCTGTATTTTGCCCTTTTTTATTGATATCCATTTTGACACGACATGGGATTTTATTTAATATTTTTGGAATGACATATTTTAATGTTCTTTGTCCATACTTATTTATGACCTTCGGTATTCTTAGTCCTTCTTTAACCGTAAATCTGGTACTATGTTTATGAATCAATCTATGCTTAAATGTCCCATCTTCATGATATCGTGTAATTAGCATTAATTGGCATAGAGCCTTGACAGTAAATAAGTGAGTAGGTATCTTCATTAGAAAGTGTTTAATATAATGCTCATTAAATCAGGTGAAAAACATCAACGTATTTACCTCAACGTGAATTGAATAACATTTTTATATTTAACTTGAAGTATTAAACTGACTAATTTAATATATTTGCATTTATTAGATACAAATACAAGTAATTCATCGGTCAAGTCCTTAAAAAATGTGCTAAAGTGCTAAAGAGTCAATGAAAGCGATATGATTAAGTAAATTAATACCCGATTAAATTTTTTTAAATCTCCAAACATTCAATATTATTCATTTTATTAACCTTTCGCGCGACGGCATGTAGAAGTTTAATAGAACATGAATGAAAATAATGTAACAATTGCACAGAACTGAACCAAGCATATCTTAGTTGCATTTAACAACCCTGACAAAAATATAGTCACTCCACACCACTCTCCCGGACATCATCTCATCCACCTCATGCCTGGATTAAATGAAACGGAAACATTGTCATTATACAGAGGCTTTGGAAAACATTGGAACCTTACGGAACTAGTATGAGACACCACAAGAAATTCAGAAACAAACTATAATTGTTAAATAACACACTTCCTAATGCAGCAGTAGATTAGATCGCGGAACCAAAACACCGAAGATCCGGTGTTGCCACTAAAAAAGTTATACTGTGCGCAAACTTTGATTAATATATTAATGGAGCCTAGGAATTCAGTACTGACTATCAAAAACCGGTCCTGTATAAGGATCTTATCTAATTATGATTGTATTTTTGTTTGATTTATAACCAAATAAAAATTATCAAGAATCTTTTGTTTCAAATAACAATGTAAAGTTGAACAGATAAGAAAATATTGTGAAATATTAATTATACATATTTTTGTGTTTAAATGATTGACCTATTGGACCCCAATGCGATGAAGCACGAAAATCGGCTTGGAATATTGTGCAATTATCGGGTTTACGGGCATTTTTATAAACCTATCTTTACGGGCACCCCTGAAATTACTGATAAACAGTTAATGTTTTCGTTTTATTTGATACAAATTTAGAAATCAGACTAATTTTGGAATCGGAATGAGTATATTTCATGTATACAAATATTTCTGTGAAATTATGGAACTCTTCTGTCTTGCAAGGCCACTTTTGTCTTGTCCACTTTCATACATCTTCTCGTGCTCGCTCTTCGATATTTAGTAGGACCATCCTCTAATATTTGGTTATTCTGGTAACGCCAGGTCTTTCTCGGGCGCCGTCTTTTACAACGCATGTATGTATCAGCTTCACTTATTTGTCTGCTTGTTTGCTAGACGGAATTTAATTATCGATATTTCACCGTATTCAAATTTTGCACAAATACGTATTCTCGCTTAGTTCATCATAATTAATTAATCAAAACTTTAAACAGGAAATTTGTTAATGAGCTCACTAAACGATGACGCTTGTTTCTTTTTAGTACATTTCAATATAAGCATGATTTAAAAAAATACTTTTCCTTCAACACACGCCTCATATACTTTTTTACCATCCTTTTGTACCTCATCCGTTCCACATGACTAAACCATCTCGGCGATCCTATATATTTTCTATCTATCACGCTACAGACAGTGCTACGTTCACTTCTAATTTGTTCTAAACGATCTAAAGGCGCCTAAAGATCTGCAAAGTTATGAAATTTAAAATAATTTTTAAAAATCTCTAAAACTCTTTTGAGAAACGTTCTATGCCAGCGTTGGTGGCTTTATCTCATTAAGTGTTTTGAAGCGAACTTAGCGATTATCCCAAGAAACTTCTGCACGAGTGATCTGTCACCAATTATTCTAACTCGTGGTACCTACGTCTTGTGCTGTCCGAGAGAGAAATATCATAGGTTACCAAATTGCCAACTGGCAAGTATCCCTACACACAGGTATATTCGCATAATAATGCATTACAATGCATCCTTTCTAAGTAGGTACGTACCAAAATACATATATTGTTATAAACATTCATTATTCTCCGTTACATCGATATTTTTCATTCTTTCTTCTTTCATGACTTGACTTGCAAGCGGTCACCATGGGATCATTTTCTTTGCTTATATCGCGTGTTATACACACTATACTCTGTAAACTACGTTCACTATTAGTTATTCTGCACCATCTACGTTCTTCATCAAATCCCGAATTTTCACAACCTATTGTATCTATTGTATCAGGAAGGTATATTGTTAATGAAATAATCATGGTAAACAAAATATTCAGATAGTTTTGTAAGATGTCCTGTAATATTTGTTTTATATATTATATGTTTTTATTACTATAATAATTCGAGTATTAAAGCCAAGATGTAGATAATGAATTAAGTATTGTTCTCACTGTTATTTTTTAATAACGATAATAGGTATCTCATCTTATCAACAGTTGTATTGTTATAAAAGCGGTGCGATGCACAAATGATTTATCAATTCAGTTGAGCGATTTTACTGAATCTCGTCTCAGTGTGAATAATTGGCAATCTTTTGTAAATTCTGTCTAATGTCGGAAGCAAAGGAGAAATATATTCAGTGGACGGAAAGGAAGCTGAACATTTATACGGATGGCTTAACGGCCATGCTAAATGAAAACAGAGGTCCGGAAGACTTCTTAGAGTACTTGGAGACGATTAGATCGACAGACGGCAAAGAAATAATGGAACTTTGGATAAAATGCAAAAACGACGAGGAAAGCGCGGAAAGTTTAATTTCCCGTGCGGGGAAAATAAGTGACCTGGATAAAGCTACAGTGAGGAACTTAAATGAAGACCTCAAGTTGGCGAAAAAAAATAAGGATGCAAGTGCAAAAATAAGTGCTATTAACGATCTGCAACGCCACCTGAAAAATACGGCTACCATGTCTAATATGTATGACGCATTCAAGAGGGTTTTGATAGATTCGCATAAGATCAAAAAATTACGTCAGCAGACCGATTAATCTCCGTAGTTTTATGGATTGTAATACTGCAAGGATTTTTTATTAACGACTCTTAGCCTGATGTTGGATCCATCAATGGATAAACCTGTACACTGGACGTATTTGTTCTTTTCTTATTTTCTATTTGACTATTTCTTTATTTGTTCTGTCCATATTCCAGGCAAATCATTGGCTGGAGAAATTAGTCCACAGCGATAATTTCGCTTTTCATTTCTGCTTTCACAATGACAAATTTTATATATGTAATAAATTATAATAAATAATCATTTATTGTGATTACTTTTCTATTACGTAATTTATGAATAAAAAATGTTTTTATCATATTAAGTTTATATTGATTTCCTTTTGCACTTTTTCGTGTTAACCCATT
Organism: Agrypnia vestita; assembly: GCA_016648135.1. Taxonomy (NCBI): domain Eukaryota; kingdom Metazoa; phylum Arthropoda; class Insecta; order Trichoptera; family Phryganeidae; genus Agrypnia; species Agrypnia vestita. Next base: position 98,216 of record JADDOH010007583.1, read on the forward strand.
ATATTGTGTTCGTATCGTATATTGTACTTTGACAGTAGAACTCCAATTTTTATTTATAAGTCTAAAGCAAGTTATGATAATTCACGGATATTTATTTTATAAAAAAATCTTTTTTTTGTTTTATTTATTCGATTTATTTATCTGTCAGCAAATAGGCAGATAGGCGAATTAAATGTTCCTTTTAATTTTTTATTACGGTGATGTGACATTTTTCCTATTTTTTTAACGGCGTTATTAGCGTTTATTTCAATAGATATATAATTTGCAGAGTTCATATAAATTTTTGTCATGGCTGAACTTTTACCCAATAAATTGTGTTTAAAATTTCCTTTGACAGTAGAACTCCAATTTTTATTTATAAATCTAAAGCAAGTTATGATAATTCATGTGTATTTATTTTATATTTTTTTAAAATTAATTTCTGTTTTATTTATTCGATTTGTTTATCTATCAGCAAATTTACATTAAATGTAACTTTTAATTTTTTATAACTGTGATGTGACATTTTTCCCATTTTGTTAACGGCGTTGTTAGCGTTTATACCAATATATAGATATACAATTTGCAGAGTTTATTAAAAATTTTGTCATGGCTGAAACACCGGAGAAAATATTTACGAATAAATTACACTAGGATACGTACTTATACTACACATTAGATGAATTGAATGAAGTTTGACAGTCGCTCTAAAATCATTACTTACCATTTTTTTACTGTAAAGATACAAATAGAGTTTGATTGTGCGTTGCTTTGGTTAATTTTGTAGGTGTTACTACAAACCTTCGCCTGCCTGATTTTATAAAATATTGGACTTACGATATTTTGTCGAGTAGCTGAAAACTTGCATTTCCGATATCAGAGGACCAAAAAATTATTTCCAGACATAGATATTCATAAACCGATACATAATTCATCGCTCACTCCATTTATCTAAAATATGGAATTACCATCCTATGGCAGTAACTTCACGATGCGTATATGTAAAACCAGAAAATACATATTAATGTTTAAATTAACTTTATTAATTTGCGATCTCTGATATTAACAACTGTCTCATTTAAAAAATCGTAATTATCAAGTTCTTATTTCTTTATAAATTTACTTTATCTTACATTAAAAATTATCTCATTTGAAAAAATTGTTTGTAGAGTCCGTTCAATTTATGAAAGTCACTTGCATTAGTATGAATAACAGTGCGTTTAGAAAAACTCTTTTCATTATTTTTTGAGAAAATGACTGACGGAAAAAATAAATATTTAGGTGTACCTAGTATTGTATGTACGTGTATTATCAAAAAAAACTCATTCTGCTTTCAAAATTGTTATTAAATGAATTAAATCATTGACTGAATGCTTTTTTAATAAAATACTTTAAATTGAATCTTTTTACAATAATAAGATTTTTTAATATTTCCATTTGCTGAAAATTAAAACTACTAAGTGAATCCATTTCTATATTGCAGATGTCGTTGATTGTTCAAAGAATACTTTTTCTTCTGAATAAACTTTTGAACTTTGTGGTGACATTATTATTGAAATAAAACACAAATAATTTTGCTTTCACCACTTTATTAGATATAAAATGTACATGATTCGAGAACGATGTTCTCTTTTTCAGAATTATTTATATACTTAAATTGAAATATAGATAAACCATGCAAGTGTGTTACGGAAAGGGGTCCGTGAGGGGAGGGGGGGGGTCGGAGGTGTTAATTAGGGAATGTCATAGGAAGGGGATGTATTCTTGAGTGGAAATATATTCAATAATGGGCTGTGCACAAAATTTTGTCTGGTTATTTATTTCAATTAACTTTGACACTTTACCTTATTTTCAATATTTCTAGATCATTTATCTGTGAGATCTTATAACAATTATGTAAAATTTTTAAACATGTATTAATATTAAATGTGTGGTCATATTCTATTAAGTGTTGCAAAATCCTACACAATATTTGTTTATTTGGAATTATTAACAGATATATGAAAATGATAATAAATATATGAGAGTGTAAATAATCAATGTATATTATAGATGTCTCACAGAGAGGAAACTGTATTTTTAAGGGAGAGTAGGTATACAAGTATTTTTTGGGTGTACATAGGACTTACGACCTATGGCACGGTTGGCTTTACGCATAACAGTAACAACAAAATAGTTTCGTCTCTGTGAGACATCTATAATATACATTGATTGATTATTGATGTCCCTGTGACAAAATCCAGTTCTGTTCTGAAAAATTTGGATATACTCAAAAATATTCAAAGTGTAAATAGTTAGCAATTGACATATCAACTTATATCCTAACATATCTCACATAGAAATAATTTTGAAGTAGAACATTGCTAGTTAAAACTTTTATATGTTCTTTAACCACAATTTCAAAGTTTCTTTTTGTTTTCCCAATATAAAAATAATCACAATCGTTACAACTAAGCTTATATATTCCTGCTATCATAATAGGATCATCGTTGCCTTTGTTATTAAGTATGGATTTTTTAGTTTGTTGCTAATATAAAAGGCCGGCTGAATTGAATGAAGAATATTTTTAGCTATTATTTTTGACAAATCGTTATCAAATCATCAACTAATAACATAATTAATAGTTGATAATATATAATCAAAATATATAATTCTCTACGTAAGAATGTCTTTCACTAACGCTACCAGATAGCTCAAATAATAATATTGTATAATATAATAATGAGGTATACCTAAGAAGCAAAAAAGCATAATTCTCTCTTTAATAATTTCCGTCACTAATTTATCAGGACGCTACTCTAGACAGTGCTCTTCTCCCAGTCTTAACTGGCGGCTGAAATACGTATTAAAAGTACGTCATTTTTAACGACTTATAACTAGTTAAAAATAAATATATAAGCAGGTATAATTGAGAGGCTTCAAAACTTATAATTGATTTTAAACTATTGTTGTCTGTATAGGACTCCGAATCCTCATCTAAATTTATATTAAATTGATAAAATTCTATGATCATCGTATTGTAATCTTGTAGTTACCGCATATTTTAATAAAAAATATTATGTATATAGAAGTGGCCAATGGAGTAGCTTTTAAAAAATAATACCGCTACACAATTAAAGTGTTACAGAGGGTATTTATTTCTCACACTAATGCAAGTGGCTTTCACAAAGTGAGCGGACCCTCCTCTTGCTTCAAACACACAAGATTTTAACTTTGATGGGGCAGTAACAACAAAAGAAAAATATATCGTAATATTTTTATATGTGTAAGAATATAGTTTCAAGTACAGAAATGTGTAAAAAAATTATTAAAATATATTGATTGTACTATTTGTATGTATCTACTTATTTTATTTGCTTAATTCCACAATATGTTTCGGAAAAACCTTCCATAGTCAGGGTGTTGTATAACTGTCAAAATATCAAAATCTCTTTTGTTTTTCGAAATTGTTTGAAAAATTATTTTTAAATATTATTGCTAAAGTTCTTGATTATTCGCAATAATTGGAAATTTTTTTAGAATTGAGCTAGTCGTTAAATTTGATTGATTATTAATAATATTTTGTTTACTATTGCATTTACTAGTTTCTAATGGTTCTAAATTATTAAATTTCAGACCAAAATTATTTATGTGTAAAATTGAAAGTCCTAAATTTTTATCAAAACCGTGATCATTTTCTTACAAATAATTTGCAAATTCAAAAAATCATGATTATTCAGACATCTTAAATGCTTAAATTTCGACCAGTTTTTCCAATATAAAACGCTGTACATCCTTTACACGATAGTATATAAACACTTTTTCCGAAACATGTAGGTATAATTAATCAATAAAATTAAGTAGATATATACAAATAATACAATCAGAATATTTAAAAAAAGTCAATTTACAATGTTGCTGAATCAATTGAAAAAAATATACTCATTATACAATTTTTTTTTCACCAACCAACAATGTTCTTTTTATGGTGGGAAAGTGGGAAAATTCGATTTCATTCAAGGAACTGTTTATATTTAAAAAAATTTAGATCACTTTTCATTCCCACTGTGTGAAACGCATTGTTCCCATATAACTGAGTGCATTTTCCAATATGACTCTGCGCCATGCCAACGATCAAAAACTTTAAGAATTATTATTTATAACATTATATTTTATTATAAATATAAATAAAATTTAAAAAAATCTATCTCATAAAATTATTTTTATATAGAAGATTTTATGGAATTGTAATGGGATAATAACATTGCTTTGGTCCGGAAACAATCCTGACCTGAATTCTATGGAGAACCTGTGGCATAAAATAACCATTGATATAAATATGTTGAAGCCTTCGTCAAAGGAAAATTATTGAAAATGGGTGGTATGAGAAAATTTCAGAAGACTATCTTCAAAATCTGGTGATCTCCATACCAAGACGTATCGAACCCGTGTTACAAATTAAGGAGGACCAACCATTTTGTTGATTTTTTTGAATAATTAGCATTTGCTAATTATATCATTGGAAGATTTGGCAGATACTTCGTGGTGCAACATTATAATTTAAAATATGTTTTACTATACTTTGTAATACATACACAATATGAGCTATTAAATTACAACTATAGTTTCGAGAGGAGCAGTCCCTCTCATCATCAGGTATAGATAATAACTAACTTAAATACAAAATTTATCAATCAATTTATCAATCAATCAATAGGTCAGGGGGTCAGGGGGGTGCGCGGCAGGGAAGGGTATTTTTTTTTCGAAACTATAGTTGTAATTTAATAGCTCATAATTGTATGTGTGTATTACAAAGTATAGTAAAACATATTTTAAAATTTGCTAATTATCTTTGTTTTTCTTAGCTAATAGTAAAACAAAAATAAAAATGCAAAAATCACCCTTGTCCAAACAAAACCATTTCTCGTGTTACGATTAATTAAATATGTACTCCTGTTCTTCACTCTACAAAATCCCAACATAAGTATGAATGCTTCTGGGGCATTCAACATCGTCAGTGAAAAAAGCGATGCGATGCGAAACCGCCACATTGCCACGAAGTGAGAAGCGAATTGCACCAATCAGAGGCCAGCATGCCACGAAATTAAGTATGAAATTCGCACACCGTTGCTAAGAACGTGTATTGTAATTACCCTCAATATCTGCTTTAAAACCGGAAGTCAACATATTTTCCGAAACAAGGAACAGCGCACGAGAGCAGGAAGTAAACAAGGGTCGATGAAAATTTTACTTTCAAAAGGGAAATAGAATAGAATAGTCGTAATTGTACTGCGCCCCATTGTATTTCTATTATGTAAATGACTTATTTTAACTATTCTTTAATTACTTTTTTAACTTGTAATTTTTATTAAATTTAAAATTCACTTAAATCCCACAAATTATATTTCGAGATATAATCACGTTGAAACGGGGTGGTTTTTTTTTTCAAGTTATGAGTGCAAGTGACAAATGCGTGGAAATAACTGAAAAGTTTATTTTTAACAACAATTTATTGATAGTCAATAAAACACAAATGTACATTTGTAGCAGAAAAGAACACACAGAAATATAGACAATCAAAATATAAACACAAGCACTTAGGCCTCTGGCGTAGTCGCAAAATAATTAAGGCGGAATTCTGGATTTCACTTCACAGATTCGGCGGAGGCTCTTGCCGGATAAAAACTCGACAGCAAGAGCGATGGCGAAGAGACTTCGCGGAGGTAAACATTCGACGAGACTCGAGCTTCACATAAGCTCGACTTGATACGGCCCGGCAGGAGAACACTCGACTGCGGCGGCGAAATCACTTCCTAGGTTCGCCAGGAATCTCTCCCGGACACCTCCTAGTAAGGCGAGGACTGTTAGAGCCTTCCGAACAGTGTATCCTGGCTGGGAGTAAAAACACGCTGCTTTTATAGCTGTTCGGCGGTGGTGGGGATGGATTAGCGATCAACCGTTTATTTTCTGTTGCTAGGCGGAGCTCCCGGCAACCAAATTCACTTGAAATATGCACCTTTGGGAAGCCAGGATATTTTGTAGTGCGGCCGGGTTTATTGGCTTCTGAGAAATAGACACAGGTACGGGATTTTCGTTTACATCCGCCAGGTGCACGTGTCAACGTTTATAAAAATACATACAAGTGCGCACTTGCTGCAAAACAATAGTCCATGTATATTGTACATTACACGATAACTCATTAATATTGATCTGTCGTTAATTAATCGCAATCTATGCATATCTTGGGAAATTAATTCATAAATATTATCTCACAGACAATGCAATCATTTCCTTTGTCATGTACGAAGATTAATATGGTGATTATCATTTTGTAACTATGTACTGATCATCAGCTTGAATTATTTCTCCCAGTTTCAATCAATATTTTGTGGAGTACAGCACGAGCATCATTCTTAATCTAATCCGTAATTTGTATGGATACTACCTATTTTAGAAGACTGTCCATTGTCTGGTGTGTATTTTTTGAAAATTTTGTAATTTACGTTAAAACGTCACAAAGTATTTTTGATTTATTATTCTAAAAAAGTGTTTATGTAAATGTGCTTCTCTTCAGGCATTTCATTTAAGATCTTTAGTGCACTGTAGATTAGTTAGTGTGCATCAATTACTTTTTGAGATTTCGCCTGATGTTCCTGAATATATCGCTTACTCCATTTATCTAAAATGTTGATCTCATTGTTTGTGCTTACGTTGAGATGCATGAATGTTTCTATTAAGTTCTGCTGATAAGTATCCAGTAAGGATTTCTAAAACTAATACCACACATAACCTTGTAAAATATTATCTTTGAAATAGTTATCATTTTGAGTTCCATGTTGTACTTATCTTAATATACTTATTTCTTGCTTCAGCTACATTCATACATCTTCTCATGCATGATTTACGGTTGTTGAGACATGAAAAATTTATTGAAATTCTGTAAGCACCTCTTTTACGAAAAAAATATCCGAATAATGGGAAACTTATATTGGCATCAAAAAGCATTCCTGAAAGTAGATCACCAATTAACCTAGGAAGTAGGAATAATGAGAGGTGTAAGACAAGGTTTTATTCTTTGCCAAAACTCTTATACTGCTGTGCGGAAAAAAATATTTGAAGAGGCTCTGTAGGAAACAATCTAAGGCTTACTAATGGGAAGAAATTAAACAAAAGTACATCCTTAAAAACCTAAGGCAAATGATCGGGATATCCACGGTCCAGCTATTTGAAGTATTTGCGAGCAATATTATGATCGCCACCATGATTGCTAACGTCCAATGAACGGACAAGTACAAGGACAAGAAAGAGATTTTCATCAAATTTAAAATGGATATTCTATTTTAAGATATAAAAAAATACCCTTAACAAAATAAAAGTGCCCATTTGTTGCATCTTGCTAATTAATCGCAATGTATGCAAATCCCGGGAGATTGATTCCTAAAATTTCTCACACAGACAATGTAATCCTTTCCATTCTAATTTAAGAAGATTTAGATGACGATTATCATTTCTTTAATTTATTAATCAATAAAAACTTTTTACAATTTACACAACTCATATTTTAAATTGGGATATTTTTTGTTCCTTTTCGTGTTCCTGTTCGGGCATCTTCGTAGACATTTCATTGAAAACCTACATCGCACTGTACGTCTTAGGTTTTTTAAATTTTGACTGATTGTTCTGAAAGTTTGTCTCACTGTATGTCATGTTCGTGCTAATGCTGATTTACATTTATTTTCGTATTGAGTTCTGTCGATTAGTTCATTATATATAGTTAATTTTTTTTTAAATGTATATACCCTTTTAGGTATATGCGTATATATATATATATTTAATATACCTAGGTATATAGTCGGTCACAGCATAGCCTAAATTTATACCCACTGCACGCCACTGACATTGAATCGGTGTTGCCACTAAAAAATATATAGTGTGCGCAAAGTTTGATTAATATATTATTGGAGCCTAGGATTTCAATATCAAAAAATGGTCCTGTATAAGAGATCTTATCTAATTATGATTGTATTTTTGTTTGATTTATAACCAAATAAAAATTATCTAGAATCTTTTGTTTCAAATAACAATGTAAAGATGAACAGATAAGAAAAAATTGTGAAATATTAATTATACATATTTTTGATCATCATCAAAACATATTTAAATGATTGATCTATTGGACTCCAATGGGATGAAGCGTGAAAATGGGCTTAGAATATTATGCAATTATAGGGTTTACGGGTATTTTTATAAACCTCTATTTCCGGGCACCCCTGAATTTCAGTGATAAATAGTTCATTTTTTTTTAATACAATTGTATCCTGACTAAGGGGCCATAGGCCTTAAAACATGTTGTTATTTTCAGTATAAACAAGTGGTGAAAACTAAGTTTATTTTATTAATCTAATAAACCACAATGTCTGTCTGTCTGTCTGTTCTCTATACAAATATACATCGTTTGTTCAATTTGACTCAAATTTTGCATACTTATGCTTTAGGATCCGGCGGGTAACATAGGCGACATTTCCCCCCTATACTTAGCGATTATCCCAAGGAACTACTGCACCAGTGTGCAGTAGTTTCTTGGGATAATCGCTAAGTTCGCTTCGCATCGCATCGCAGCAGACAGAGTGATCTGTCACCAATTATTCTAATTCGTGGTACATCTTGTGCACTGCGAGAGAGTTTAATCATCGGTTACCAAATTGCCACGTTAAAAGTACCTATCCTTATACTCTGGTATATTTGTATATATTGTATATATATATCACCTACAGGTATATTTGTAGACTCATATTTCGAAATTTTCGTGATTAACTTTGTGGAAGTTCATTGTAAATAACTATGAATAGAACACAACGTTGTTTACTTCACACAATGACAGTTTAATTAAATAAATAAATTAAAACGTTTTCGATGCTTACTGCATCATCTTCAGTAATATATTAATTTGTTTAATTAAACTGTCATTGTGTGAAGTAAACAACGTTGTTTTCTATTCATAGTTATTTGTAGACTCAATCGCGCGGCTCACAGTCAAGTTTAAATAAATATCTTATTAAGCACTTCCGTTTCAGTAATGCATCCTTTCTAAGTAGGTACGCACCAAAATACTTCCGATTTTTTGTTTGTTTTGCGTTTTTTTTTGATATTGTGTTTTAGGGACTCCCGCGACATGTTCTTTTAATTCATCTAATGCATAGTATAACTACGTATTTAAAAAAATTTAATTAAATTTGCATAGAGGTAAGAAACTTTGCATATTTTGCCCAACTTAATGATCATCGTGAATAATCTCTATACTGTAAACGCCAAATCCATTAATAATGTGATGGTATTTATTTTAAAACTCCTCACTGGAAATAAATCAGCAGAACTCATTACGAAAATTGATGTAAATCAGCTTGAGCAAGAACATAATATGCAGTGAGACATATTTTCAGGAAAAACATTAAACTTTAAAAAGCTAAGATGTTCAGTGCGATAAGAGGAACAAAAAATATCTCAAGTTACAATATGAGTTGTGTAAGTTTTGAAAAGGTTTTATTAATTAACTAGCCTGTCGTATCCGACGTTGCACGGGTCAAGGATTAAGTTGAAATAAATTTGTGGGGGAAACAAAGGTTCCATTATTTTGCAATCTATTAAAACAATGTTTCCATTTAATCAAGGCTGGGTTGGAAAGGATGTCTAGGGAAGAAAGTGGTCTATTTTTTCCATCGGGAATACGTATGAAAATTTTGGTTCAATCGGTCAAGCGGTGTAGATTTGTGTAGAAAGTAGATGCATTAGAGGGGGGAGGGGAAATGTCGCCTGTATTATCCGTCTGGTCTTAAAGAATAAATATACAAAATTTTGTTCAGATCTGTCAAAAGATCCAGATTTGCATGGAAAATATATCAGAAGAGGGGGGGGGGGTATACGGTGAGGGGGGAAATGTCACCTGGGTTATCCACCGGTTCCCTAAGAATACTTGTCAAAATTTGAGCCAGATCGGTCAAACGGTGTAGATTTGTACAGAAAGTATGTCTGTGGAAAAGGATGGGGTAGAGAGGGAAGGAGAAATGTCGCCTATATTACCTAACTAGTCCTAAAGAATAAGTTTGCAAATTTTGAGTCCGATCGGTCGAACTTTAGAGATTTTCATCAGGGGGAGGGGAAGGGGTAAATGTGGATGGGGAAATTTACCCTATGTTACCCGCCGGGTCCTTAAGAATATGTGTCCAAATTTTAAGTCCGATCGGTCGAATGGTACATACAGATTTGCATTAAAAATGTATCAAGGTTTGGGAGGGGAGAAATGTCGCCTATGTTACCCACCGGGTCCTAAAGAATAATTTTCCAAATTTTGAGTCCGATCGGTCGAGCGGTTCAGATTTACATCCATAATATTTTAGGGGGAGAGGAAGGGGTAAAATAATAGGAGGGTAATGTCGCCTATGTTACCCGCCGGGTTCTAATGCATAAGTATGCAAAATTTGAATCGAATCCTACAAAAGGTGTAGATTTGTATAGAGAACAGACAGATAGACAGACATTGAGTTTTATAGGTATAGATCATAATCAAAAAATTGAATTTGTAAAATGTCATACCTACCTATATAAAAATTTATGATTATTGAAAGGGTAGATATCGGCGCTCTATTTTTTATAAATAATTTGTGCGAATTCGAATGCGACGTTGTGTCGAAAAGAATTTTAGGAGATTTAAGATTTTGGACAATCGAACATTAAAATTTTTATTTATTAGGTCCTTACATATGTAATTGGCGTTTAGTATGGGAGGAACATAAAGCCGATTTTTTATTATAATATATTTATTTAATCAAAGTATGTACCATTGCTATCTATGCACTTTTGCTATCTCATAGGCAGTTCATCGATCCCTTTATCATCATCACAGGTAATGATTCGATTTAAAATCCCTTCATTATTGTGCCGGTTGAGAAATGCAACGCAGCAGTCAATGCGCGTTTGTTGATTTGCTTCACTCAATTCGTGAGGTACCCACCTTTCAAGCTTTTTCACCTTACCAATTTGCTTCAAGTGGATTAAAACAGTTTTATCACTAACACCGCAGCCTGCAGCTAACTCGGATGTGGTTTGCGATGGATCCGCTTCCACAATAGCCTTCAATTCTTCATTATCAACTTCGGTCTCCGGCTGTCCACGGAGCTTGTTCTGCAGGTCGAAATTTCCAGAACGAAAACGTTGGAACCAAAAACGCACTGTGTTTTGTTTTGCGGCACCGTCGCCATACACATCATTAATCCTTCGAGCCGTTTCTGCAGCACTGGTGCCACGGTGGAACTCGTACTCGTAAATGACGCGATATTTCAAGTTTTTATTTTGTAAACTGAGTGACGCAAAGAAAAAAACGATTGAGGAAAAAACAAATAAATTATAATTTTCAAAACACAATTACATGAGTAAATAGCTGTATAAATTTGTATTTGGAATTCCTAACCAAAGAGAAGATATTTGAGATCAAATTTGCCAGTACGGCAAAATGCCAATTTCATATGTAAGGACCTAATATATAAATAAAAAGTAGGTATATAAAAACAAATTAGGTGTTCAAATAATAACCTCGTATTCGACGTTGTGCCAAAATTTCAAAGCAATCGGTGTAGAAATTTCAGAGATTATCGATATTGTACAAACGAATATTTAGATTTTTATTTATATAGATTAATTAATAAAAGAAATGATAATCTAAATCTACCTAAATGACAATGGAAAGGATTACATTGTCTGTGTGATAAATTTTACGAATTAATTTTCCGAGATATGCGTATATTCCGATTGATTAGCAAGATACGCTTTATCGTGTAATGAACAATGTACGTGGATTATTGTTTTGAAGAAAATGCGCACTTTTATTTTGATAAGCCTGATTGTATCTCATAATAGAATTCGTGGTATTTATGCGCATTTTAAAATTAATAAAAATCGTTTTCTTCTTCTTGTACTTGTCCGGTCATCTTACTAGCAGCATCTCACTATCTGTGGATATACCGATCCGCTTTAAAACTATTTTTTTTAGTTTTATTTTTAGTTTTTCAGTCAGAATGTCCTTCGTCTTCCAGGACCTCTTCTGCTTACGATTTTGCCTTGAATGACTTCTATGGATGTCTCATGATATGGCCAAAGTATTGTTAATTCAGGATCTCAATTATTTATTTTTACTTTCGCGTCCAGATCATTAGGTACGTGGTTATTTGTAATCCTGTTAATCTAGCTTACTTTCAGAAGCCGTCTGTAGATCCACATGTCAAATGCTTCAAGTCACTTCAGCATTGTTTCAGTGAGTATCCATGATTCTATTCCATATAAAAGTACAAGGAACACATAGCATAGGATCATTTTCATTCGCAAAATTAGGTTTAGGTCACGGCTGCATAACGTCTTTTTCATTCGGAAAAGTGCAGCTTTGGCTTGCTCTACACGACATCTAATTTCCCTAGAAGAGTCCCAGTTTTCATTTAATTTGCATTTATTAATTTTCTTACAAGAAGTAGGTACACATAATATCTATTACTAACAGCTTTCATAGAATGAACGGACTCTACAAGCAATATTTTTGAAATCAGACAATTTTTAACATAAGAGAAAGTAAGTTAATAAAGAAATAAGAACTTGAGAATTTTTTAAATGGGACAGTTGTTAATATAAGAGATAGTAAATTAATGAATATGTAAAAACTTAATAACAAAGAATTTTTTAAATGAGACAGTTAATATAAGAGATCGTAAATGAATAAATACATTACATAATTACATTAATTATTATTAATGTAATTATGTGTATATATTATTATAAACTGAAACATTAATATTTATTTTCTGATTTTACATATTATACGTATCGTAAATTTACTGCCATAGGATGGTAAGTCCACATTTTAGATAAATGGAGTTAGCGATGAATTATGTATCGGTAGATGAATATCTATGACTGGAATTAATTTTTTGTTTCTCTGATATCGGTAACGCAAAATGTCATAAAATTGTTACTCAAGGAAATACCGTAAGTCTAATATTTTCTAAAATCACGCAGGCGAAGGTTTGTAAAAACACTTCAAATCAAACTCTATGTGTATCTTTACATTCGAAAATTGGTAAGTAATGATTTGAGAGCGACTGTCAAACATTGAAAGGGCGATTATTCTTTTAATCCATCTAATGTATAGTATAAGTACGTGTTTTAGTATAATTTTTATATTCTCTATATAAGTTTCGCCGTCATACGTACCTGCATGAATAATCAAACGTGGAAATGTCTTGAAAGTGAAAATTAACACACTTCTCGTCATCCAATCAAACATTTTTGCACGTCAATTCGACATCGATGACAACGCATTTTGACAACATTGTAAGTATGCGCGGTTACTGTGTGGTTGTTTTCGTTTTTCGCGAAAAAAACTCGTCGACCGAGAGCTCGATTAAAAAATAGAGCGCCGATATCTACCCTTTCAATAATCATAAATTTTTATATAGGTAGGTATGACATTTTACAAATTCAATTTTTTGATTATGATCTATACCTATAAAACTCAATGTCTGTCTATCTGTCTGTTCTCTATACAAATCTACACCTTTTGTAGGATTCGATTCAAATTTTGCATACTTATGCATTAGAACCCGGCGGGTAACATAGGCGACATTACCCTCCTATTATTTTACCCCTTCCTCTCCCCCTAAAATATTATGGATGTAAATCTGAACCGCTCGACCGATCGGACTCAAAATTTGGAAAATTATTCTTTAGGACCCGGTGGGTAACATAGGCGACATTTCTCCCCTCCCAAACCTTGATACATTTTTAATGCAAATCTGTATGTACCATTCGACCGATCGGACTGAAAATTTGGACACATATTCTTAAGGACCCGGCGGGTAACATAGGGTAAATTTCCCCATCCACATTTACCCCTTCCCCTCCCCCTGATGAAAATCTCTAAAGTTCGACCGATCGGACTCAAAATTTGCAAACTTATTCTTTAGGACTAGTTAGGTAATATAGGCGACATTTCTCCTTCCCTCTCTACCCCATCCTTTTCCACAGACATACTTTCTGTACAAATCTACACCGTTTGACCGATCTGGCTCAAATTTTGACAAGTATTCTTAGGGAACCGGTGGATAACACAGGTGACATTTCCCCCCTCACCGTATACCCCCCCCCCCCTCTTCTGATATATTTTCCATGCAAATCTGGATCTTTTGACAGATCTGAACAAAATTTTGTATATTTATTCTTTAAGACCAGACGGATAATACAGGCGACATTTCCCCTCCCCCCTCTAATGCATCTACTTTCTACACAAATCTACACCGCTTGACCGATTGAACCAAAATTTTCATACGTATTCCCGATGGAAAAAATAGACCACTTTCTTCCCTAGACATCCTTTCCAACCCAGCCTTGATTAAATGGAAACATTGTTTTAATAGATTGCAAAATAATGGAACCTTTGTTTCCCCCACAAATTTATTTCAAACTTAATCCTTGACCCGTGCAACGCCGGGTACGACATGCCAGTTAATTAATAAAACCTTTTTAAAACTTACACAACTCATATTGTAACTTGAGATATTTTTTGTTCCTCTTATCGCACTGAACATCTTAGCTTTTTAAAGTTTAATCTTTTTCCTGAAAATATGTCTCACTGCATATTATGTTCTTGCTCAAGCTGATTTACATCAATTTTCGTAATGAGTTCTGCCGATTTGTTTCCAGTGAGGAGTTTTAAAATAAATACCATCACATTATTAATGGATTTGGCGTTTACAGTATAGAGATTATTCACGATGATCATTAAGTTGGGCGAAATATGCAAAGTTTCTTCCCTCTATGCAAATTTAATTAATTTTTTTAAATACGTAGTTATACTATGCATTAGATGAATTAAAAGAACATGTCGCGGGAGTCCCTAAAACACAATATCAAAAAAAAAAACACAAAGCAAACAAAAAATCTTTGGTGCGTACCTACTTAGAAAGGATGCATTACTGAAACGGAAGTGCTTAATAAGATATTTATTTAAACTTGACTGTGAGCCGCGCGATTGAGTCTACAAATAACTATGAATAGAACACAACGTTGTTTACTTCACACAATGACAGTTTAATTAAATTAATTAATTAAAACGTTTTCGATGCTTACTGCATCATCTTCAGTAATATATTACTGAAGATGATGCAGCAAGCATCGAAAACGTTTTAATTTATTTATTTAATTAAACTGTCATTGTGTGAAGTAAACAACGTTGTGTTCTATTCATAGTTATTTACAATGAACTTCCACAAAGTTAATCACGAAAATTTCGAAATATGAGTCTACAAATATACCTGTAGGTGATATATATATACAATATATACAAATATACCAGAGTATAAGGATAGGTACTTTTAACGTGGCAATTTGGTAACCGATGATTAAACTCTCTCGCAGTGCACAAGATGTACCACGAATTAGAATAATTGGTGACAGATCACTCTGTCTGCTGCGATGCGATGCGAAGCGAACTTAGCGATTATCCCAAGAAACTACTGCACACTGGTGCAGTAGTTCCTTGGGATAATCGCTAAGTATAGGGGGGAAATGTCGCCTATGTTACCCGCCGGATCCTAAAGCATAAGTATGCAAAATTTGAGTCAAATTGAACAAACGATTTATATTTGTATAGAGAACAGACAGACATTGTGGTTTATTAGATTAATAAAATAAACTTAGTTTTCACCACTTGTTTATACTGAAAATAACAACATGTTTTAAGGCCCCTTAGTCAGGATACAATTGTATTAAAAAAAAATGAACTATTTATCACTGAAATTCAGGGGTGCCCGGAAATATAGGTTTATAAAAATGCCCGTAAACCCTATAATTGCATAATATTCTAAGCCCATTTTCACGCTTCATCCCATTGGAGTCCAATAGATCAATCATTTAAATATGTTTTGATGATGATCAAAAATATGTATAATTAATATTTCACAATTTTTTCTTATCTGTTCATCTTTACATTGTTATTTGAAACAAAAGATTCTAGATAATTTTTATTTGGTTATAAATCAAACAAAAATACAATCATAATTAGATAAGATCCCTTATACAGGACCATTTTTGATAGTCAATACTGAATTCCTAGGCTCCATTAATATACTAATCAAACTTTGCGCACACTATATATTTTTTAGTGGCAACACCGATTCAATGTCAGTGGCGTGCAGTGGGTATAAATTTAGGCTATGCTGTGACCGACTATATACCTAGGTATATTAAATATATATATATACGCATATACCTAAAAGGGTATATACATTTAAAAAAAAATTTAACTATATACAATGAACTAATCGACAGAACTCAATACGAAAATAAATGTAAATCAGCGTTAGCACGAACATGACATACAGTGAGACAAACTTTCAGAACAATCAGTCAAAATTTAAAAAACCTAAGACGTACAGTGCGATGTAGATTTTCAATGAAATGTCTACGAAGATGCCCGAACAGGAACACGAAAAGGAACAAAAAATATCCCAATTTAAAATATGAGTTGTGTAAATTGTAAAAAGTTTTTATTGATTAATAAATTAAAGAAATGATAATCGTCATCTAAATCTTCTTAAATTAGAATGGAAAGGATTGCATTGTCTGTGTGATAAATTTTACGAATCAATCTCCTGAGATTTACATAAATTGCGATTAATTAGCAAGATGCAACAAATGGCCACTTTTATTTTGTTAAGGGTATTTTTTTGTATCTTAAAATAGAATATCCATTTTAAATTTGATGAAAATCTCTTTCTTGTCCTTGTACTTGTCCGGTTATCCGGCTAGCAAATACTTCAAATAGCTGGACCGTGGATATCCCGATCATTTGCCTTAGGTTTTTAAGGATGTACTTTTGTTTAATTTCTTCCCATTAGTAAGCCTTAGATTGTTTCCTACAGAGCCTCTTCAAATATTTTGTTCCGCACAGCAGTAGAAGAGTTTTGGCAAAGAATAAAACCTTGTCTTACACCTCTCATTATTCCTACTTCCTAGGTTAATTGGTGATCTACTTTCAGGAATGCTTTTTGATGCCAATATAAGTTTCCCATTATTCGGATATTTTTTTCGTAAAAGAGGTGCTTACAGAATTTCAATAAATTTTTCATGTCTCAACAACCGTAGATCATGCATGAGAAGATGTATGAATGTAGCTGAAGCAAGAAATAAGTATATTAAGATAAGTACAACATGGAACTCAAAATGATAACTATTTCAAAGATAATATTTTACAATGTTATGTGTGGTATTAGTTTTAGAAATCCTTACTGGATACTTATCAGCAGAACTTAATAGAAACATTCATGCATCTCAACGTAAGCACAAACAATGAGATCAACATTTTAGATAAATGGAGTAAGCGATATATTCAGGAAAATCAGGCGAAATCTCAAAAAGTAATTGATGCACACCAACTAATCTACAGTGCAATAAAGATCTTAAATGAAATGCCTGAAGAGAAGCACATTTACATAAACACTTTTTTAGAATAATAAATCAAAAATACTTTGTGACGTTTTAACGTAAATTACAAAATTTTCAAAAAATACACACCAGACAATGGACAGTCTTCTAAAATAGGTAGTATCCGTACAAATTACGGATTAGATTAAGAATGATGCTCGTGCTGTACTCCACAAAATATTGATTGAAACTGGGAGAAATAATTCAAGCTGATGATCAGTACATAGTTACAAAATGATAATCACCATATTAATCTTCGTACATGACAAAGGAAATGATTGCATTGTGTGTGAGATAATATTTATGAATTGATTTCCCAAGATATGCATAGATTGCGATTAATTAACGACAGATCAATATTAATGAGTTATCGTGTAATGTACAATATACGTGGACTATTGTTTTGCAGCAAGTGCGCACTTGTATGTATTTTTATAAACGTTGATACGTGCACCTGGCGGATGTAAACGAAAATCCCGTACCTGTGTCTATTTCTCAGAAGCCTTTAAACCCGGCCGCACTACAAAATATCCTGGCTTCCCAAAGGTGCATATTTCAAGTGAATTTGGTTGTCGGGAGCTCCGCCTAGCAACAGAAAATAAACGGTTGATCGCTAATCCATCCCCACCACCACCGAACAGCTATAAAAGCAGCGTGTGTTTACTCCCAGCCAGGATACACTGTTCGGAAGGCTCTAACAGTCCTCGCCTTACTAGGAGGTGTCCGGGAGAGATTCCTGGCGAACCTAGGAAGTGTTTCGCCGCCGCAGTCGAGTGTTCTCCTGCCGGGCCGTATCAAGTCGAGCTTATGTGAAGCTCGAGTCTCGTCGAATGTTTACCTCCGAGAAGTCTCTTCGCCATCGCTCTTGCTGTCGAGTTTTTATCCGGCAAGAGCCTCCGCCGAATCTGTGAAGTGAAATCCAGAATTCCGCCTTAATTATTTTGCGACTACGCCAGAGGCCTAAGTGCTTGTGTTTATATTTTGATTGTCTATATTTCTGTGTGTTCTTTTCTGCTACAAATGTACATTTGTGTTTTATTGACTATCAATAAATTGTTGTTAAAAATAAACTTTTCAGTTATTTCCACGCATTTGTCACTTGCACTCATAACTTGAAAAAAAAAACCACCCCGTTTCAACGTGATTATATCTCGAAATATAATTTGTGGGATTTAAGTGAATTTTAAATTTAATAAAAATTACAAGTTAAAAAAGTAATTAAAGAATAGTTAAAATAAGTCATTTACATAATAGAAATACAATGGGGCGCAGTACAATTAGGAATATTCTATTCTATTTCCCTTTTGAAAGTAAAATTTCCATCGACCCTTGTTTACTTCCTGCTCTCGTGCGCTGTTCCTTGTTTCGGAAAATATGTTGACTTCCGGTTTTAAAGCAGATATTGAGGGTAATTACAATACACGTTCTTAGCAACAGTGTGCGAATTTTATACTTAATTTCGTGGCATGCTGGCCTCTGATTGGTGCAATTCGCTTCTCACTTCGTGGCAAAGTGGCGGTTTCGCAACGCATCGCTTCTTTCACTGACGATTTTGAATGCCCCAGAAGCATTCATACTTATGTTGGGATTTTGTAGAGTGAAGAACAGGAGTACATATTTAATTAATCGTAACACGAGAAATGGTTTTGTTTGGACAAGGGTAATTTTTGCATTTCTATTTTTGTTTTACTATTAGCTAAGAAAAACAAAGATAATTAGCAAATTTTAAAATATGTTTTACTATACTTTGTAATACACACACACAATATGAGCTATTAAATTACAACTATAGTTTCGAAAAAAAATACCCTTCCCTGCCGCGCCCCCCCTGACCCCCCTGACCTACCCAATTAGATTGATAAATTTTGTATTTAAGTTAGTTATTATCTATACCTGATGATGAGAGGGACTGCTCCTCTCGAAACTATAGTTGTAATTTAATAGCTGATATTGTGTATGTATTACAAAGTATAGTAAAACATATTTTAAATTATAATGTTGCACCACGAAGTATCTGCCAAATCTTTCAATGATATAATTAGCAAATGCTAATTATTCAACAAAATCAAAAAAATGGTTGGTCCTCCTTAATTTGTAACACGGGTTCGATACGTCTTGGTATGGATATCACCAGATTTTGAAGATAGTCTTCTGAAATTTTCTCATACCACCCATTTTCAATAATTTTACTTTGACGAAGGCTTCAACATATTTATATCAATGGTTATTTTATCCCACAGGTTCTCCATGTGATTAAGGTCAGGATTGTTTTCGGACCAACGCAATGTTATTATCCCAATACAATTCCATAAAATCTTCGATATAAAAATAATTTGATGAGATAGCATTTTTTTAATTTTGGTGAAAAAAATATTGTATACTGAGTATATTTTTTTCAAATGATTCAGCAACATTGTAGATTGACAGTTTTTAAATATTTTGATTGTATTATTTGTATGTATCTACTTATTTTATTTTATTAATTACACCTACATATTTCGGAAAAAGTGTTTATATGTAAAGGTTGTACAGCGTTTTATATCGGAAAAACTGGTCGAAATTTCAATGTAAGAGTTAAAGAGGATTTAAGATGTCTGAATAATCATGGTTTTTTGAATTTGCAAATTATTTATAAGAAAATGATCACGGTTTTGTATAAAAATTTAGGACTTTCAATTTTACACATAAATAATTTTGGTCTGAAATTTAATAATTTAGAATCATTAGAAATTAGTAAAGCATGCAAAAGTAAACAAAATATTATTAATAATTAATTAAATTTAACTACTACCCCAATTCTAAAAAAATTCCAATAATTGCGAGTAATTGAGAACTTCAGCAATAATATTTAAAAATAATTTTTCAAACAATTTAGAAAAACAAAAGACATTTTGATATTTTGACAGTTATACAACACCCTGACTATGGAAGGTTTTTCCGAAACATATTGTGGAATTAAGCAAATAAAATAAGTAGATGCGTACGAATAATACAATCAATAAATTTTAATAATTTTTTACACATTTCTGTACTTGCTGCTGAATTTTTACATGTATAAAAATATTACGTTATATTTTTCTTTTGTTGTTACTGCCTCATCAAAGTTAAAATTAATTCAAGAGGACATGATTACAATACGATGATCATAGAATTTTATAAATTTAGATGAGGATTCGGAGTCCGATACAGACAACAATATTTTAAAATTAATTAAAAGATTTTGAAACCATTTAACCCCAATTATACCTGCTTGTATATTTATTTTAAACTAGTTATAAGTCGTAAGAAATTACGTACTTTGAATACGTATTTGGGGGAACAGCACTGTCTAGAGTAGCGTCCTGATAAATTAGTGACGGAAATTATTAAAGAGAGAATTATGCTTTTTTGCTTCTTAGGTATACCTCATTATTATATTATACCATATTATTATTTGAGCTATCTGGTAGCGTTAGTGAAGGACATTTTTACGTAGAGAATTATATATTTTAATTATATATTATCAACTATTAATTATATTATTAGTTGATGATTTGATAACTATTTGTCAAAATTAATAGCTGAAAATATTCCTCATTCAATTCAGCCGGCCTTTTATATTAGTAACAAATTAAAAAATACATACTTAATAACAAAGGCAACGATGATCCTATTATGATAGCAGGAATATATAAGCTTAGTGTTAACGATTGTGATTATTTTTATATTGGGAAAACAAAAAGAAACTTTGAAATTGTGGTTAAAGGACATATAAAAGTTTTAACTAGTAATGTTTTACTTCAAAATTATTTCTATGTGAGATATGTTAAGATATAAGTTAATATGTCAATTACTAACTATTTACACTTTGAATATTTTTGAGTATATCCAAATTTTTGGATATACTCAAAAATATTTGGAATGGATTTTGTCACAGGGACATCAATAATCAATCAATGTATATTATAGATGTCTCACAGAGACGAAACTATTTTGTTGTTACTGTTACTGTTGTGTAAAGCCAACCGTACGATAGGTCGTAAGTCCTATGTACACCCAAAAAGTACTTCTACACCTACTCTCCCTTAAAAATACAGTTTCCTCTCTGTGAGACATCTATAATATACATTGATTATTTACACTCTCATTATTTATTATCATTTTCTTATATCTGTTAATAATTCCAAATAAACAAATATTGTGTAGGATTTTGCAACACTTAATAGAATATGACCACACATTCAATATTAATACAAGTTTAAAAATTTTACATAATTGTTATAAGATCTCACAGATAAATGATCTAGAAATATTGAAAATAAGGTAAAGTGTCAAAGTTAATTGAAATAAAAAACCAGACAAAATTTTGTGCACAGCCCATTATTGAATATATTTCCACTCAAGAATACATCCCCTTCCTATGGCATTCCCTAATTAACACCTAACAGAAACACCGCCCAAAAAAACAAAAAAAACTCACAAAAAAACAAAACAAAAACAACCAAAAAAAAGAAAAAAAAAAAACAAAACACCCCCCAAAACCCCCCCCCCCCCCCCCTCACGGACCAATTTCCGTAACACACTTGCATGGTTTATCTATATTTCAATTTTAGTATATAAACAATTCTGAAAAAGAGAACATCGTTCTCGAATCATGTACATTTTATATCTAATAAAGTGGTGAAAGCAAAATGATTTGTGTTTTATTTCAATAATAATGTCACCACAAAGTCCAAACGTTTATTCAGAAGAAAAAGTAATCTTCGAACAATCAACGACATCTGCAATATAGTAATGGATTCACTTAGTAGTTTTAATTTTCAGCAAACGGAAATATTAAAAAATCTTATTATTGTAAAAAGATTCAATTTAAAGTATTTTATTAAAAAAGCATTCAGTCAATGATTTAATTCATTTAATAACAATTTTGAAAGCAGAATGAGTTTTTTTTTGATAATACACGTACATACAATACTAGGTACACCTAAATATTTATTTTTTCCGTCAGTCATTTTCTCAAAAAATAATGAAAAGAGTTTTTTCTAAACGCACTGTTATTCATACTAATGCAAGTGACTTTCATAAATTGAACGGACTCTACAAACAATTTTTTCAAATGAGATAATTTTTAATGTAAGATAAAGTAAATTTATAAAGAAATAAGAACTTGATAATTACGATTTTTTAAATGAGACAGTTGTTAATATCAGAGATCGCAAATTAATAAAGTTAATTTAAACATTAATATGTATTTTCTGGTTTTACATATACGCATCGTGAAGTTACTGCCATAGGATGGTAATTCCATATTTTAGATAAATGGAGTGAGCGATGAATTATGTATCGGTTTATGAATATCTATGTCTGGAAATAATTTTTTGGTCCTCTGATATCGGAAATGCAAGTTTTCAGCTACTCGACAAAATATCGTAAGTCCAATATTTTATAAAATCAGGCAGGCGAAGGTTTGTAGTAACACCTACAAAATTAACCAAAGCAACGCACAATCAAACTCTATT